>SDWI01001897.1:45057-65148 GCA_009193005.1 Lamellibrachia luymesi
GTCTCCAGTTGATTTTTGGCCTTCCTTGTCTTCTCTTTCCTTGTGGGTTATAGTCCAGTGCTTGTTTGGTTGTATTTGTTAGATCTCTTCTGAGTATGTGGCAAGTCATTTTCTCCTCTTGATTGTAGTGCTTATTTCTTCATGTTTGGTTTATTCCAGAGCTCTTTTTTGATATTTTGTTAGACGTGTTGTTGAAATATTATTTTTGATGGCAACTGCAACTGGTGCTCAATTTATATTGTGTTCATTGATGTGTCCAACGATGAATTGTATACTTGTTGCTTGCGTTTTCATTAAAAACAATTCCAGTTGATGTTCCAACAATATTGCTAGTTTGTGCCTGCAAGCTGTTATGATGAGTAATCTTTTAGTAGCTTACTCACTCATTCAATATTTGTGTGAGAAACCCAGTACTGGTCGTATGTGCCAATGAGCAAGGTTTGACCCACAAACATTGTGTTCAATTAATGTATCAATCAATGCACAATGAAACAGCAAACTGGTTTAAATATTATAATTACAAACTAATTTTAAATAAGTAAGACAACTAGTTTAACATATTTTTCATCTCGACATTAACATATATATCAGCAATTCCCAAACGGTCGTCACTGAGGTATCACTTGGCACTCTGGAATTGGAACGAATACAAATATTGATTGAATAATTGTGAACATAATAAAGAGATAACACCAGCTATCTCTTTGTTGATTGTGTTGTTTGCCTGTGATAATGATTTCAAAACATAAAAAGCACCACACAGTAAAAAAAAACATAAAAAGGCACAATAATGTTTTGTTTGCATTTGTTCAACGCGATGGCGGCTTCCTCATCTTCTTCCAAATATTCCACGGCAGTGTCTACAACAGGCAATACAGATTTGAATGTATACGGTGCGTTTGCACGACTGGACCATCTTGTCTCGTGTAACGATTGCAGATTAGTTTTGTTGTGCATACCGGATTGTGCGTACTCTTGTAACTCACGCTGGGCCAGGATGGTACACAAACATACGTAGTTCAAGGAGAAGGCCGTCTACTGGATGGTATCCATCATACTTCTCACAAGTGGCTCTTTGCCGGCATGCACAACAGCCGAGTTAACATTGTTGGCAGCATCACTGTATCCCTGACATATCGTTGCCACCACAATTTTCTTCTTTCAGTGTGTAACAAATGCTTCACCAGTTGTGCTGTCGGCCAGTTTACAGTTTCCACAGCTAAGTCTATGTAGGGTGGACCCACTGGTCGAATGTCAGAATGTTCTTCACCTTTGACCATCGTCAACTACTTCACGAGTAATGTGCCGCATTCAACGAGAGGTGTAATGTAATTCCTACATGGCGGCGATAACGGCGGAAGGCTGTCATTCCTACATGGCGGCGATAACGGCGGAAGGCTGTCATTCCTACATGGCGGCGATAACGGCGGAAGGCTGTCATTTGTGAGGCGGGCAATAATAGCCTTATCTGATGCCCGCATATTTGAGGGTCTTGACCACAGGGTAGGCGTATATGCAGATTAGGGTTGGACCATTTGATCTCAGAGGCAGGTTGTTGACAACGTCATGCGTTTTTTCTTCTATTGTCCAAAGTTACGTCAAGAGATTTAACAAGATCACCATCCAAGGCCGACAAGTGGACAAGGCAGCCATTGGTTTATTGAGAGTCCAACATTTTTTCATTTACGCGTAACCCGCCTTCCTGGGATGTGTCAACCTTGTTTTTAAACATATGCACGCTTCTAGCAGTTACACAAACTGTAGATACATCATATGTAAGTAGGTACAAGGCAAGGAGTTGCAACGTGGAGGTTGTAGCCAGTGGGCGCATCGCGAGTGTGCAAGGTATGAGCGTGGGTCGTCTACGTGTGAGATTTGTGCGACATCTTTGTGAGGGGGCCCGCTTGGGCCTCCAATTTGTGTTCTTTAAAAGAATGGGTCTCTTTGCACGCTGTTGATACATTGAATATCCGCTCTCCGTGCATACGATTCCTGGGAAATATAACATAAAATAGCTATTTAAAAAAGTAAAATGCAGGTCAGTCCATGCTTAAGGGGCCATTTTACCGACAATTTCCTTAATAATACACTAATAATAATGTAGAAAGCTTAAAATTTGGTATAATTGTTTTGTAATATAACTTGAAAAAAATGACCGAATACAATTATCAACTGCATCACTTGTAAATAAAACAATACATTCACACCAACGTACTGACAAACAGCATCATCATTTAGTTCAGTGGCGTATTTGGGGGGACTGGGCCATGGCCCCCTTTTGGCTTTATTTTTTTGTCCATATGTTTCCGTTGCGCCGCTACATGGTAGCATGTTAATTAATGGTTGACTAAGTTTGCCCCCCACTTTGCTTTTGGCCTTCCCTTTGCGAGATCCTAGATACGTAACTGATTAGACTGCGATAATCAAAACACGAGGTGTGTTACCTTGAGCAAACTGCCAAGTGCTTTTAATTTATTCATGACATAAAATCGCAACAACGAACATCATTGCTAAATAAATAAAAAACAGGTTCGAGTCGAGAGTGTACGTGGTTCAATGTTGCACCACAGGAGTGTTACAAGACGTGAGTATCATGTTTAACAATATTGTAACATGAATTATTGGCATACTAGTCAATGCCAACAAGTTCGCAAACTGCACGCACTTGTTACCTTTTTGATATATCGGTGGATCGTAGATTAGACACTAATCAACTAGTACATTGGCATATATGCAATATGGCATTGCGGTGATTGGAAATTAAAACATTCGACATTATAATTTTTTTGAAAAAAATTATGAATGAACATTTGTGAAATTGAACTTGGTATATAATGCAATGTGGAACACTGACTAGTAGGACATATCGGTGACTACTGATGTTTAAATGAGACTGCTGAACTATGTTAACACTAACTGTCCAATTTTGTTTTGATTGATGACTGATTGATAATTTTATTTTCACTCGGTAACATACTTAGTTGTACACTATTTTTGATGGCCGTGTAATACAAATGCTTCACAGTCATAGAATCAACCACATTATATCCACGTTATTGTTGAGTTTAATTACATCAAAGAAGCAACTCTGCTTATTTAAACTTAGTTTTTAGAAAAATTTAGACCAGTTTTACTTAAAATGATGTCTATACTAAGAGTAGTTTGCGACTATATGTCTGCATATTCCCTCATATCTCCATCAGCTTCACGTGTATGGGGCAGATATTTTGTAGGCGTGTTTGGGATAGTTCGTTCATAAAAATTAAATTCTAGTTTGCGGGCTGGGCCGGGCTGGGCTTGATGCAATTTTGCGGACCTGTTGATCGTTTCACTAAGATAATGAGCTCATCAGGAAAATCCATCATAAAACAGAATCCATCATTATAATTTTAAGGAGCGTTTTCAAAATGCGTTTCACGAACATGCTCTTTAAATCTATCGTAAGCCAATGATCGAAAATAAGCTCCACAGCACAGACACAGTGTGGATAACTGGGTAAAATAGAAAAGCTGTGAAAAAGTGGCTGATATAATACGACGTTCCATCGACCATTTTTCAACCACACTTGATTTATTTACTTACTAGGTGTAGAGAAACAATTTAATTGTATAAAAGAAGACATTGTGTCACAGAGAATACGTGTGTTGATAAGTTTTGAGTTTTCAATAAACCCGCATAGAGCGCCATTCGCCAACAACCTCAACTGAAGTTGTGTTATTAAGTATAGCAATATGAAAGTTAGGGGTGTCTAGTTTAGTTAGATACAGCTTAAAATTCATCACTCACATTTTGAAAACTAATTTTACTGAGAAAAACTGCATAAAACTCTAGTCAAGATAATACGCAGTTAGGTAAATTTTACAGTTTATGATGGATATGTTTTACTTTATGAGCAGTCTAACCTCGTCGTTAATAAGGAGCGTTTTAATGAACGTTTTTCATGATCTATTCTTTGACTTAGACAAACGCAGTTTTCTGTTTCGATCATAAGGAGCAAAGTCGAGTTTAATTTTTAAAGAGCGAAATCGCACTAATGAGCTAAGAATCTTACTGCCAATTCCGGACTAGGGCTCTAATTCTAGGCCCGTGCCGGACACCACTCTATGCCATTGGAAGGGAAGTAAAATATCCCACACAGCGGATAAGTGTGGAACTTTTCGATGATTCACAAAGCTGCATGGTGTCCTGTATCTGTAAATCTTGCTAAACTCCTGCGTTAGCCCTAGGTTAGGCTACTGAAAAGGGTTGCTTGGAGCATCATAAGACAGAGACACAGTCATTGACATTGATTATAAATATACAGAATTGTTGGTGTTTTTCTAAAAAAACAAAACCATTACAGTTTTATCATGAATTTATTTTAAACTAAAATAATACTGGTTACAGAATAAATCACTTGTAAGATATCATCATATAAGTTGGTAAAAGACAGTGACGTTCATTGGTCACGTCTTCAGCGTCTAACTGAACTGTTCTCTGGTATCTAGATGTAACGACACCAACATGGTCACAAAGAGACTCTGAAAGATCTTGCTCAAGACCAGAATAACAGCTGTGTGTCAAAGAATGCCTTTTTATTACATCTGTTGCAGTTGACAGTCATTGACAAAAACAGGTCTCAAACTGTCTCTGTAAAATGACAATGCACAAGGTATTCGCCGAGTTGTCAGAGAAAAATAAGTCGCAACCATCTGACTAGACTGAACAGGTGACACACGTGCCTTTATTTCTCTACGTGTAGCGCCGTCGGTTTATTGTTGTCAAATTACCCACAAATATGGCACCGCACAACTACCTACGAGAGCGTAAAACAATGTGTAATTTAAGACACCCATTATTAGGCATTTAATGTACGTATGCAGTACGCAGTTATAAGTAGCATTTTAGAAAAGCAATCGTCATACCAAGTGCAGCAAAGTGTCCGTGAATAACTACTTCCAACTTACGTCACTTGAATCCATGGACACAAACAAGCCATAACCATAACATTCTTGCTGTACATTTTTATGGCTACACCTCGGGTGTTGCCTTAAGTTCAAGTGGCAAACAACAAACTTCCCACCGGCACAAAGTTATGGGATTACACAGAACTGTTCCCTGTATAGTTTCACGCAACATTGTGGAATTTTTATTGCACTAAAAATACTTTTTTTAAACAAAGCCGTCACAAAGAATCAATAAAATGTGCGTGGAAATGGCCGACATTTTATAACATGGGGCACAATAATGTTACATCATTTCAACTGCATCTCAATAATTAATAACAATTACATAGTTACACAAATTAAAGCGATATAAATACAGAGAAAGGTTGCTGGTGGGCCACTGGAATCAGTAATATATCAACCTAGTTGATGACCTGACATTTATAAATATACAAAATTGTTGGTGTTTTTCTATAAAAAAACACACATTACAGTTTTATCATTATAAATTTATTTAAAACTACAAGAATACTGATTACTGAATAAATCACTCGTAAGATATCATGTAGGTTGGTAACAGACAGTGATGTTCATATTGCAGTTTAGAATACGTTTAAGTGTATCCTGTATCCTTGACTTGACCCTCTTGGTCAAGTCTTCAGCATTTAACTGAACTGTTCTTTGGTATGTAGATGTAACGACAGCAACATGGTCACAAAGAGACTCTGAAAGATCTTCTTGCTCAAGACCAGAATAACAGCTGTGTGTCAAAGAATGCGTTTTTATTACATCTGTTGCCAGCAACTACAGTATATACAGAATTGATGTATTATGGCACCTAATAAATACAGCAACAATAAATGCAGTTACATTCCAACAGTTTCTGTAGAACATGGCATCATCCATTGGCAAGCAGTTTTGCAGAACATGCATACAGACAGTTCACGAGTGAGACGTACACGCCCGAGTGTCAGACTCGTTGATCTGGTGCTCTGTCTGTGAGTGGGAAATAGAGTTGTTGGAGCCCCTCAGTCGAGCCCACAGACTGCCGTCGCTCTGGCTCTCACTCACTCCTTCGCGTCTCCTCGTGTCTGCAAGCACACATCACATGCCTGAAGACCTGCCGCTGGTCAAGTGCATGTACACTATTAAGGCTCACCTTGAGACACGTTATGTAACTTATGTTAAGCTTGCAGTTATTATTTTATATGTCACACATCCATTTTACTCCTATTATCATAACATTTATTATTTTAATAGTATACTACACTGTAATAGTATATTATGCTGGTTATTTATGAATATTTAACTGTCTATTTATTTATAAAAAAAATTATTATTTGAATGTAATTATCGAAATTTAGTTTTTTGACTACCGATGGTATTTTTAAAAATCTTACAAGCTGCAGTTACAAAAAATACAAAAGAAACACGCTAGTATAAACTAACCTGTAAGATTTTCTGCAGCATCACAGGTGATAAGACGCAGAGAGTGCAGATTGAGGATAGAATCAGCGATGACTCGGGCAGTGCTTCTCTGGTAACCACCACTAGTCAACATCATGATGGGAATGTCACGGGTCCTTGCTTTCTGGAACACGATCTGGTCTCTCTCTATAACACCCTGCAATAGAAAGTGAATCATCATGGGAATGTCACGTGTCCTTGCTTTCTGGAACACGATCTGGTCTCTCTCTACAACACCCTGTAACAGAAAGTGAATCATTATGGAATGTCACGTGTCCTTGCTTTCTGAAACACGATCTGGTCTCTCTCTACAACACCCTGCAATAGAAAGTGAATCATCATGGGAATGTCACGTGTCCTTGCTTTCTGGAACACGATCTGGTCTCTCTCTACAACACCCTGTAATAGAAAGTGAATCATGATGGAATGTCACGTGTCCTTGCTTTCTGGAACACGATCTGGTCTCTCTCTATAACAACCTGCAATAGAAAGTGAATCATGATGGGAATGTCACGAGTCCTTGCTTTCTGGAACACGATCTGCTCTCTCTTTCTACAACACCCTGCAATAGAAAGTGAATCATGATGGGAATGTCACGGGTCCTCGCTTTCTGGAACACGATCTGGTCTCTCTCTCTCTACAACACCCTGCAATAGAAAATGAATCATGATGGGAATGTCACGGGTCCTTGCTTTCTGGAACACGATCTGCTCTCTCTCTCTCTACAACACCCTGCAATAGAAAGTGAATCATGATGGGAATGTCACGGGTCCTTGCTTTCTGGAACACGATTTGGTCTCTCTCTATAACACCCTGAAATAGAAAGTGAATCATGATGGGAATGTCACGGGTCCTTGCTTTCTGGAACACGATCTGCTCTCTCTCTCTACAACACCCTGCAATAGAAAGTGAATCATGATGGGAATGTCACGGGTCCTTGCTTTCTGGAACACGATTTGGTCTCTCTCTACAACACCCTGCAATAGAAAGTGAATCATGATGGGAATGTCACGAGTCCTTGCTTTCTGGAACACAATCTGGTCTCTCTCTATAACATCCTGCAATAGAAAGTGATTCATGATTGGAATGTCACGTGTCCTTGCTTTCTGGAACACGATCTCGTCTCTCTATAACACCCTGCAACAGAAAGTGAATCATGATGGGAATGTCACGAGTCCTTGCTTTCTGGAACACGATCTCGTCTCTCTATAACACCCTGCAATAGAAAGTGAATCATGATGGGAATGTCACGTGTCCTTGCTTTATGGAACATGATCTGTTCTCTCTCTCTACAACACCCTGCAATAGAAAGTGAATCGTGATTGGAATGTCATGTGTCCTTGTTTTTTTGGAACACGATTTGGTCTCTCTCTATAACACCCTGAAATAGAAAGTGAATCATGATGGGGAATGTCATGGGTCCTTGCTTTCTGGAACACGATTTGGTCTCTCTCTATAACACCCTGAAATAGAAAGTGAATCATAATGGGAATGTCATGAGTCCTTGCTTTCTGGAACACAATCTGGTCTCTCTCTATAACACCCTGCAATAGAAAGTGATTCATGATGGGAATGTCACGTGTCCTTGCATTATGGAACATGATCTGTTCTCTCTCTCTACAACACCCTGCAATAGAAAGTGAATCGTGATTGGAATGTCATGTGTCCTTGCTTTTTGGAACACGATCTGGTCTCCCTAAATAATACCCTTGCAACAGAAATCATGTAATGTAATTACATTCCTACCATCCCAACTTTAATCATAGCAATATTATGGACAGAGAAATGGTGATAAAAATGTGCAGGGTCAATGCAATCATAATAAAGTCTTTTGTTGTTGGACACGAAATATGAAGATGATGTGATCCATGAGTACATTGTTGAGATTAGTAGTAGTTATAATATAGTCAACATGATGAATGAAGTCAGCAAATAGTAAGATTACTCATAAATCCACTGTCACTGTTACAAATTGTGTTTATTCAGGTTAAAATAACATAAAGATTGAGATAAAACATCACGGGCATGTCTACCTACGAGACTACAGTACCACTTAGCTTGCCAAAGTGAGATTGCACCCTGCGATTGGTGTGTGAGGGGGCCACACCCCCAGTGTTCTCAGACAGCCCCTGAATGCGTCACATTGTCACGGATTGAGAGATGGGAGGACACTCACCTGTGGTGACAGAGACAGATGACCCAGCATGTCACCTTCGAGCACATCGGTGCCAGCGTTGTAGACGATCAGGTCAGGAGGGAACTCGTTGAGGGCGGCTTCTACGTGCCTGCACAGTATCAGTCACATGACAGTGGTTGACAGATCATGCAACATCAGTGTAACAGTGCTGGACCAGGCAGCAGAGTTGTTTAATTTAAATCATTTCATATAAATCATGATTTAAATCAGTCAAAAATTGTCTTTTCCATTGCTGTTTTAAATAGATATATCATAATTATATTACTGTATGTATAATTATTATATAAGTAAGATTTGATGCCCTCTTTTGAAATGTTTTTTAGATATGGGTGTCTATATATCAGATTTCAAAACAATAAAAAATATATTTAAATAAAAAAGTATGTCAACATATATACCTTTCAGGGTTGAAAAAATCATGATTTTTTTAATCGGATTTATTTGATTTAAATAATTTTTTTATTTATTTATTTTTTTTTAAATCTGGTATACACTGTATAGACATTTATACAGATGTTTATACTTATAAACTCTTTCAAACGTGTTCTATTCAAATCGATTTGGGTAATTGTCTTAACAGAGGGTACATGATTTTTGCTTATATAAGTCTGACATTAGACAATGTCCACAAGGCCTCACCCCCTGTAGTTGCTTAATCTGTCTTGGAAAGGAAAGCATGCTGTGTGTCTGTGGCTGTAGCAGTGCTAATTATTGTTTGCTGAGAGGGTGGATTAGCACCTGACCAGGGCTCTGTGTATTCTAAGGGTCACTAACCAGACTGCAAACTGGTACATTATTAAACAACTGTAGCCCAGACTGTCTCACTTGAGTCAATGTACTGAATTGGTAACAACGAGCACAAGCTCTAAGTGGACTTTAACTCAGGGCTTCTAACTTGAAAAGATACTTCCTCTGGAAGAAAGTTTGTGTGGCTTCACTTCATTCAGAAAGGGAATAGCTCAAACATACACAATGTTATAAAATATTTGACTGTCAGGCTATCTGGTGTCAATACAGCTACACAAGTGTGCGCATTTTGTGCTTTTGTATTAAAAAAACATACAAAACTTTGTTGATCTCGATGCTTGTAAACAATTATTTGTGTTAAATTCATATAAATCAGCGATTAAAAAAATCAAAAGTAAAAAAATCATAAATCAATGAATTTTTTTTGGAGTGATTTAAATCATGATTTAAATCAATGATTTAAATCAATGATTTAAATCAAATGATTTAAATCAAACAACCCTGATCCCTTTATTTACATAACAAGTGTGATTTGATACCCTGAACTTGGTGTGTGCTTTAACATGCATTGCATACAGAAAACATACACCATAAAATGTGGAGTTTGTCTCAAGGATGGTCTACTGGCAATGTATTGAGTGGGGGGGTGCATACCTTCTCACAAGGGACAGATATTCACGGTCACCCACATCACAGTGAAGCTCCACCTTCCTTCTGATAGACCCTAAAAACACACCCAATTAAATTTGTGAGCAGTGACTTTTTGTCAGGCTGTCATCTGAGAAATCCCGCCCCAGTGATAAATAAATACCAGCGATAGCAATGTGGTGCCACCTGGCAGGCAAAACACACACTATGATTTATTTCAAGAGTCTGCGAGGTGGCGCCAACAACAGCGAAGTGTTGCCATCCTTTGGCAAGATGGTTCATTCCTGAACATCTGTTTGCGTGTGGTTTCACTTCTGAAACTGGGGGTGGACGTCTATTACATGGCACACTTTTATTTTGAACTATACGGTAGTTGAGTGATTACGTACACTCAGACCAAGGAAAAACCTGAAGGAGCTAAGGAAGGAGCTAAGGATAAGAGACTGTGATCAAAGGAAGGTGAAGAAGGACTGTTTATTGTAGGACGTATTCGTACTGCTGCAGCCACAGAATGCAGAAGACACTTGAATGAGGTCTTGGAAGACCATCGGCAATGCCTACGTATATAGACTATTCAGTTAATAGAAATGGGAGGATGCTGGAAACTAACTGAAGTATAAGGATGACATGATCAATGTATGTCTGAGAAAGAGCTGCTTTGACCCAACTCCATCACAATCTCAAATTGACCATCCCAACATTAAACAAAGCATGTTTCATGTATCTTCTCTGTTACTGTTGCAATTCATTGAAACAAACTGCTTCCCTCGCAGCCCCCCCCTCCCAAGAATATTGGAGCATAAATGAAAGCGGTAATGGAATATTTACAATTATTCATTAGTAGATAATAATAATTAATAGTAATGTGTTATCTTATATAATGCCAGTATCTGCATAGACAATGTGCTCATATTTTGTCAGTAGTTAATGCAGTGCTCATATATGGTATATCTTCTGAAAGACACAGGTAAAGTGGGGTGAATGGAATTGTGAAATTTTTTAATTAGCAGTAGGTGGAATTTTTTACTTCCTTCCTATAGCAGGAACTATGAATTTCATCCAATTCTTATGAAAATACCTGGTGGGCAAACATTGGTTCTACATCTGCTGGTTCCAGTGACTTACGTTTGGCGAATCCGTCGTGAGGATAGATCTGGCGATTGAACATGTCCAGGATGTAGACGCGGTCATCATCCATAAAGTCCCGCTCATAGCCGTTTCCCTGGCAACAACAAGTAAAAGGTAGTTTATCAACCCATTTACATTTTTACTGTTAGTATTCTTAAATTAGTGTCCTTGTGACATATCAATAATCTTACATTGTCTTTCACATGTGTTTAATCTGCCTGCCACTGTCCGATATCTGTCTATTCTTTTCCTAAATATGTCTTTACATTGCTTTAATTTACAGCAGCCCACCATTTCTAATCAGTTATGATAAAAAACTGAGTTTCTTATATCTAATCTACACAGTTTGTTAACTAATACTGCTCCAAAGCCTCTAGTTTTAATATATTTCTGAAGGTTGAAGAAAACATGATCAATCTCTTTGTCCACAGCCGTTCAACGTTTCAAATACATCAAGTTAAATCCATATCAATCTCTTAGCCTCCAGTCCTTGTCTTGAAACTGGCATTTTAGATATGTTTCAGTTTCACAGCTAAGTTCTTACAGATATGGGATTAGTGTAGCAAGCAATAATCTAAATGAGGCCTAGCTACTATATCAACATTAATTCCTTATGAACAGTTAAAACTGCATTTGCAATTAGATTTTTCACTCGTCTTGTTTCATACTCATCATTTCATTAACAATCAATGCTATTTAGTATCGACTACAACATTTTAGCCCATTATGAATATCAACAAACCTGATTGGCAATGGGCTAGATGAATTGAGGAGGCAACTTTAACCTGATTGGTGATGGGCTTGATGAATTGAAGAGGCAACTTTAGCCTGATTGGCGATGGGCTAGATGAATTGAGGAGGCAACTTTAACCTGATTGGTGATGGGCTAGATGAATTGAAGAGGCAACTTTAACCTGATTGGCGATGGGCTAGATGAATTGAAGAGGCAACTTTAACCTGATTGGTGATGGGCTAGATGAATTGAGGAGGCAACTTTAACCTGATTGGCGATGGGCTAGATGAATTGAAGAGGCAACTTTAACCTGATTGGCGATGGGCTAGATGAATTGATGAGGCAACTTTAACCTGATTGGTGATGGGCTAGATGAACTGAGGAGGCAACTTTAACCTGATTGGCGATGGGCTAGATGAATTGAGGAGGCAACTTTAACCTGATTGGCGATGGGCTAGATGAATTGAGGAGGCAACTTTAACGTGAAATTCTTAAATCCCACGCTGCTAAACAACAAGATAGATTATTTTTAAATGTCCGATTAGAGTTACTAAGAAAAACATAATAATGTGCACCTGGTGAGCATCAAGATCAATGATCATGACGCGCCTCACGGCTGTCATGTTGTCAAAGAGAAGCTTGATGGCGATTGTGATGTCAGCGTAGGCACAGAAGCCACCGCCTCGCGTAGCTGAGCAGTGGTGGAAGCCACCTCCAAGGTTTATGGCCCAACCGCGCTCTATGGCCAACTTGGCTGCCTGAAATAAGAAACAAATGCTTAACTACTGCAACAATCTCAAACACATACCACAAAACTGCCGACATGCGTCTGAAGTCAGCACCCTTAAGGATATGTCATCGGAAAATAAGCAAAGTTTTGGGAAAAAACATGTGTATAAAACTAAATAAAACAGCTGCTAACACAAACCGTGAAACAAAACACCTCTCCCCATGAAAAGAATGCTTCTGCCCATGAAACAAAAATGTCTCTCCCACATGAAACAAAACACATCTCCCCATGAAACAAAACATCTCTCCCCATGAAACAAGAGACTTCTTCCACATGAAACAAAACACCTCTCCCCCATGAAACAAAACTCTTCCCCCATGAAACCAAATACCTCTCCCCCATGAAACAAAACACCTCTCCCCCATGAAACAAAACACCTCTCCCCCATGAAACAAAACACCTCTCCCCCATGAAACAAAACACCTCCCCCCATGAAACAAATGTAGTGTAGTGTCATGCATCAATGCTTTGAAATAATCTCTAAGACGTCTATCACACGTGTCAGGACATTGCCATGTCTGTGGGGCTCTTATTTTGAGAAGAAAATCAAAAGGAAGAAATATTAAAGGATGAATGATGTGAGGCGTGTCAGCACAGTCGTTAGGATGAATGATGTGAGACGTGGCAGCACAGTCGTTAGGATGAATGATGTGAGACGTGGCAGCACAGTCGTTAGGCTTAGCAAAGAGGACCATGGATCGAATGCACTTACGGCCATTTCATACATGTTTTTATTCAATGTCAATTGAACGGAAGTGCTCATTTACACAGAGGACAATAAATGAAAGGAACATATTGTATCAATCCTAGCAGCATGAATATGTTTAAAAACAAAGCTGACACACATCACAGGAGGGCTGGTTACACAGAGATGAAAAATGTGTGGACTCTCTATAAGCCATTGGCTTCCTTGTCCATTTTCCATCTGTGCCTTTGCCTTGGATGGCAATCTTGTTAAATCTTTTTAAATTGATATTCTCTGGGTTTTGTTGCCCCATAAATACTTCCCTCTAGCAAACTCAAGTTGGTTGTTTGAAATACAATGCGCCATGTCAATTTTTATCTTCTAACTACCAACTAAAAATACCAGTTAGTTGTACATAGTTGCCAACAGAGGGCACTGCTGTTATTCAGTATGTAATGAGCTGTCACATGACCATGACATCAGACCTGCCAAATTTTAGTTGAAATCTGTATATTTGACTTGAAATTCTGAATAAATCTGTCATCTGTATAGTATTTTTCATTGGTTAATCAGCCTATATCGTTCCTATACTGATTGAGTGTCGCCATCTATAACTAGCATAACATTTGGTAGGTTTCTCCAGAATTCTGTCTTGCACAAAAGTTCAACCGCTATAAGTTTGTAATTTGATTCTATACTTGTTTGATGGACACAAGAAAATAATATTACAAACTTTATCAGCATTTTTTCAATTTGAAACAAATCTGTATAAAATAGGATATGGTCATATACCTCCCAAAACAATTTGTGCTGTATATGGGAAATCCATGCGTACATACCAGAACTGTTCCGCCTGTGTGGAACCGAAATGGCCGTAGAACCCGCCGTTGCACAATGTAGTTCGGCAGAAAAGCAACAGGTGGCACCTCTGTGATTCCAGCAACTTTGATACTCCACTGAAAAGTAATGCTCACATTGCAGTACATGCATGGACATAGACATATATGCATTAACATAGCATTCTAAAATACTGCTATTGCTATATATACTATAAATGCATTAGTTATAAAAAAAAACGGAACCAGGGTCATTCTCATGTCTTTGCGGCATTCAAATTTACAAAGTTCTGCATATTAATAAAACTACCGGTAGTCAACACTGCAGTTTTCCTGGACAAATCTAGAAATACTAGGGTAAAGTGGTCCCAAACACCCAATCAACCACATTGACAACTTTTGTGCACATAATTTGACGAATACATACAAGCATACATGCTTTAGAGTGCACATTAAAAAAGTGAATAAGAAATTCAAGTAGTCAGTGATTCAGTGATTCAGTGACTCAGTGGTTATTTCTTTTATTTCTTTAGTCTATGGTAAAAATAAAAAAAAAGTCATGGCTTTGGGACAATACGCCTAAGGAGGTTGTAACTAAAATCAATAATATTGCACTAGAGGTTTTCTCGTAATTGGTTCTAAAAGTGGCCATTCTGGTTAGATCTGAATTATACTGGGTAACTGCGGGTTGTTTATTGGGTGACCAATAAGCGCCTGGCAGTTCTTTTCTAAGAAAAGTGCCTTCGACCGAAATTGAATGGCCTTTGGACGCAAGGCAAACTCTCAATCTAGCATGCTGGTAAATCAGAATCGGATACGTTTAGTAAACAAAGGCCAAAATATGTTGCATAAGTTGAGTTGATATGCAAACAGCATGGCCAAATCCTATTGGCAAGTATCGGAGTACCGTAAGTTTCCGTGTATAATACACCCCCATGTATAATACACACCCTGACTTTTGCTAAATTCTGATAGAATTCCTATATTACCATGTATAATACGCACCCCAACTTTTGACATTGATTGAGCGTATTAATCTGACACCGTCCACCATTTCTGCGTTATTCCCGTGTTCCAGTAGCGTTATCCATATCCGGTCGGAGAGAACTTTGTTTAGCTCTAGCACCATGTATAATACGCACCTGGGCTTTTAAGTAAAAATTGAAGGGAAAAAATGCGTATTATACACGGAAATTTACGGTAGGTGTTTACAAATATATTTTCATTTGGTTAGCAAATATTGCCAAACTACACACACTTGTGGAGTGTGTTAAACACTGGCAATAAATAATTTAAAGTGTACCACTTTAAAAAAACAACATGGAGAACAGTGGAAAACAATCGCCCTATACATTATAGCAGATTCATCATAAGCAGTGTCATATATTCATAAAGTACAAGTTTATAAAGACACAAATGATTATATTCACATTGCTTAGACACAATACCTGGCACCAACGTCTTAATATTTATTAACGAAAGGAAATGTGCCTTTAGTACACTGTATGTGCCTTTAGTACACTGTATTTGCCTTTAGTACATTGTATAACACACGAGAAAGTAAAGCATGCAGTAAAATGACAGTAAAACATCCCTATTCAGACCACACAAGACAAATAATCATCTGAATCGTTCTTTAACCTAAACAAAACTCATTATTAAAGCACTTCTGACAAAGTTAAAAAAAAATTATTTCTTGTAAAATCAGCATAATAAATAAATTGAATACACCTAGTTGGTTTAAATGCCAAAATGATTTTTAAAGCAATTCTATTGCCACAAGATTTGTTATTTTCAACAAATGAGATATCATGTTATTAAAATTAGACCAATTATGATAACAAAGCACCACAAACTTGAAATAGCAAACAGACAACTCATATGAGAGATGGTATTCCTGTATATACACAAATAGTATGCAATATTACTTATCAAACTTTTTCCAACTTTGTCAGTTTCACTGTAGTTATGTGGTGAAATGTTTATTACACAAATAGACTAGTTCCCATAAAATGCATCAATTTAAAAAAAAAAGCTACTTTGGTGTTTTATAACTGATGTTTACTTTGCAATGAGTGCATCTTTAAAACTACCTTATGACCACAAACAACACATTAATCCAGGAGTGGCCCCGATAGAGAGGTTTTACCGTACATACGATTGGCTGTTCCATCTACCTCTTCCACACCCTCCACAATATCAGACAGCTTTGAAAAATGGAGAAGAAATTGATATAAGACACAGCAAGGTGAGAGCTCTGGGGACTGAAAGAAGAAATGTGTTGTACAGAAGAAGGTTGATGCCAGACTTGTTCATACTTAAAGCTCCATCCTCAGTTCATTTAGCCTATCGTGAATCGAGTTCATTAATGTTCAAATCTGGAGTGTGTGAATAGTTTAATAACATGTGCAGTCAATTTAATTACAGACATATTTTTGTCAAAATCTTCTAAATAACTAACTTTGATGGTTAGATCAAGTAATTTGTGAAAATGTTACTATAATTTTTACCCTTTTCACCAAATTTAGAGCTTGTCCAACGATTTCATCAAAACTAACTAACAGATGAGGCTTAATGAGCTAGCATGTTGCAGTGGATTCAAGATGGTTAGATTTGTTGTGATTTTGCAAGCAAAAAGTCGAATGATGGGTAGCTGTATAATATGCTATGTTTACAGCTGGAATATCTCTTCACACAATGAATTGCTGGGACAATTCTTACGAAGATTTGTGTGTGTGCGTGTGTTTGCAGACCTGTATGTACTGCACATACATGGTAAACATTTAGAAAGGTTTGGTGGAATTATTGTGTATTCATACAGAAATGAAAAAGAAATTAACTATTTGCACTGCATGGTAGTATGAATAGATAGCAAAATATCTTGTAAAATATGTATATTATTTATTTGGAAAGAATAATGTTCACAGTCCTTGTTCTTCACACATGAAGTATAATATTAAACAATATCATGACACCTTATAATAACAAAATACAAATTTTTTAATTAAATTCAGAAGACAGTTGGATTATAGAATCATGTCGACAGAGAAGATGAAACAAATAGGAACCACATATTGATAAAGTTTTCTTTTATTGATAATTCATGATAAAGTTATCTTCTGTAGATAATTCAGTTGTAGCACCAGAAATCAAGGACACATTTCAGAATATCTGCAAGAAATAACAACACTGTTATTCCTGGCTTGGTAGTTAACATGACTTAAGTCTATGTACCTTCAAACCGTTGATGTAACTCTGAGTGTGAACGGTGAGGAGGTCGACCGTTTGTGCTTCAAGGGGTTGGACGATGGTTGAATCTTGAACCATGCCGGCCTCTGAAGTATAACATCTTTAGCATAATATGACACAATCCAGGAAGTATGAAACATGGTGGTTTCTTTGTTTACTTATTTGAAGATAACATTAACACAAACTCTGTCAATTGATTACATCAAAAATAAATGTTAACTATTTTAATACAAAATGACATAGCTTAGAAATATAAAAGAAGTTTATACACATAATACTTGAAGTTGTTCTTACTTATACAATGTATAGCTTTTCACGTTCGTGACAGAAATTGTTACAATTAAAGATTGTACCAACCTTTCAGAAAATCGTATATTCTGCCCCATTTACACGAGTCAAATGGATGCAACTTTTCGAGACCCAGAAATGAGATGTTGTATTGAGGGGTGTAGATCACTGGCCACTGATGCTCCTCAATGTCGATGTACAGTGCTGTCCTCTGTTGTCTGGAATGAACATCATACTGTGGCATGTAAAGTGATGAACACATCTGTCTGCTTCATATAGACACAGACAAACCACAACGCTGTCTGCTTCTGCACAAATCAGTCTGGGAGCGTAAATAGCGACGCCCTACTGAGTCACGTGGTCACTGCTACCAGTCATGAATCGGACCATTTGCACGACTTTTAATTGGTCTTGGTCCTAGTAGCAAGGGCTCAAATACATTAGACGCCAGAAAATGGACCCCCCTATACAATTTTGACCCTGGGGTCCATATTCTACAATGTCCATTATGAGATAAGCACCCCCATGTGTTTGGCAAACATATATTTAACACAGAAGTTAATTTTTAACACTGTCAACAACTGTCTACAAACACAAAACACTGTTAAAAGTAACATAATGTGCTAGTTATTTAGGAGGGTATTGGAATGGGGAGCCAGTCGCAGTATTGTCTATCCCGAGTTTGGTCTTTGCCACTTGTTGTCTTTGTGCAGTAATTCCAAAATCCCCCCCACAAACATTTCAGACACATTACAACACTACAACAAGTTCTTACAGGTTCTCTTCTGGTTATTTCGGCCTTTATGCCTCTTGTGCCAGCTATTTCATTAATGGCTACTGTCAGGTCTGATTGTGCGCATGGGTCTGACAATTTCCACGATAGGGTGGGGCAATATAATCTAGTTTGATAGGATGGCTTTGCCACAACATGTCTAGTTTTCCCTCAAAAGATTGGATAGATGGAGCCTCAACCACAGACTCTGGTGTATTTTTTGTATATTTGTAGGTTATGTCCTCTTGTGTCAGAAACATTGTCTCTCAAAGTGATCAACGAGACGAAACCGTATATCCCTGTTAATATCTTGTATAATTCTATCTTGTCTCCTCTGAGTTGATGATAAGCCAGAGTTGGTAATTGTAGTCTCTGTAAACGCTCTTTATAGTCAAGGTCTTTAAAACTGAGAATTAATTTCGTAGCTCTACGTTGGACGTTTTCAAGGGTTGTAGTATGCTTCATTAAGGATGAGGGACAAGGGACTTTGTGAAGCATTGTTCATCCATGTGGTCGAATATATGCCGTATTATGGCCATCATTGAGTTGGCTTTGTCAATTTTTTCTGACATGTGCCTCAATGTTTGGTCAAGTATTAATCGAAGTGAAACTGGAAACGCTAAAAACTCACGAATGTCACCCTTGGTAAAAATTTCTTAACTTTGTCATGTGATCGACGAGAGGATGGAAGTCATGCCCATGATTGGCATTGACCCGCAGTGTTTAGTAGAACTTTACCATTTTAGATATCACTATTTTGAGCTTTACCAAATCTAATGACAAAAGTCAGTTCTTTCAAAAAAGAAACAGGCATTTGTTATTCAATCGACTGCGGATGTTACATAAATTATTCACACACTACATATTTGGACATCAATGAACTGGATTTTCAATAGGCTAAATTAGTTGAGGATGGAATTTTAACCTCGTCTGTACTGTTTAGTATTGTATGATCTGGTCTCAGTGTGTATCTGTAATTTTTTATATGTGATTTTCCAATTCTCATGTGGCTGCATTTACTTGGGTGGAATTTCAAGAGTGATGAAACTGTCCAGTGTTCGACAAGGATTAGGTCTTATGCAGTCATCCTGAGTATAGAGATTGGGTGGAAAAGCTTCATATATCGTCAGTGAACAGTATTAGGAAGATGCCTGAGCTGTTTACGACGTTGTTAGGTAAGTCTTTTATGAAAATTATAAAAAGTAGAGGGCCAATCACTGACCCTTGGGGTATTCCACTTATTACGTCTTGTCAGTCTGAATATGAATTGTTTACTCTGACTGAGTTCTGTGAGCCTGCAATGCTGCAACCCAATCCAGGATGTTTTCCTTTATTCCACAGTTCTGGCCTCTGCGCTATAGATGTCTATACTACTGTAATAGTTTCTTTAAAAGTCGGTGATGTGGCACTTTGTCAAATGCTTTCATAAATTCACAGTATATTACCTTACCTTATACCTTATGATACCTAATGACGATTCTGATCGCAGGATCCAGTTGGTTCCTCCATGATCAGATCTTCAGAATCAAATATTTTTATATCATAATTTCCGGTTCCATTAGTTATTGTTAAAGGAGATTCATAGTCGTATATTATTGCCTGGGTAGACCAGAATTTGTCTAATTT
>SDWI01001898.1:9479-24515 GCA_009193005.1 Lamellibrachia luymesi
GGTAGTTAACTATCGTGGAGTTTTGTCATTGAGAGGGACAGAGTGGCACAACGTCCCTTAAATACCCTACCAAGCGAGTGTGTCAATGCACTAAGAGTAAACAAATTTAAAACAAAATATCAAAATTACTGCCATAACCACTGATTGGGGGGGCTATATAATATTATGAGCCAGAAGGTTCCCTGCCCCAAACCCTTTCAATGTATGATCAAGGTATAAATAGCCACTGCGTGTGTTTTTGTTATGCCATGGTGATGAACAGAATTCTGCAAGTTTCTCACAAACTTTCCCTAGTTTGTGTAATAATGTTGTTTTTTTTGCATGATTTTCGTCTGCCAATCAGCAGGAATTGTCTCCACTGTGGTGGTTGGGGGGTAGATACTGTTGTAACATAAGATTATGTCAAAGACACAAAAAGTGCATTTCCATTCAATGTGTAAGTACATAATATGTGCTAATTAGTCCACTCAGTGCAACACAAAAATAATGAAATCGCATGGAATACGATAGTGCTTTGAATATTGATAAATCATAAAGAACAGGGAATTTATTCTGTGAAATATGTTGATCAAACGTTAAGCTTACGATAAGGCGCAATTAAAAATATATTTAACCGTTATCAGTTTAATTTGAATATTTCGACTGGAATATCATGTTTACATTGTGTGCTGAATGGTAATGTAGGTGTTCACAAACATATAACGGTCTACTTATTTTTTTTGGAAATTGTGGTTCATTAAAACACATTTATACGGTCAAGATGTTAGCTTAGATATAGTTTATACTACATAACACACTTTTTACCTTTATCATATTTAGGGGCTGTATATTATGTCGGTCATTCTAGAACGTATAATTTGAGTCCCAATTGCAGGAATTTTAATTTTTAATTATTTTGACGGAACAAACTTTCGTGGCCAACACATTTGAACCAGATGCTAACTCTCCATACTATTTGAGTCCCATGTGGATGACTTTTGGAATGAAGACAGGGTCCAAAATGAACAAAATCAGCCTTTTCCTCTTGTCCCAACGTTCGGACCGAAATTCATACAAAAAGGTGTTTTATAGCGTAATTTTTATATTGTTCATTTTAATTACCCAATGACGGTGTCGGGACAGAGCAAACATGAAGAGCTCACATATGTATCTTTTCACCGTGTCCTTGATTTTTATATCAGTCCTGTAACTCGACAACAAAGAGCCACTCTCTTCACCAAAAACAGACCGATCTCGTTCAAGTTTTCCCAATACAATGCGCCTCGTGTCGAGAACATCATGGCGTCTAATTCAGTGTGTTGAGTTCCACGTGGTAAGTGTCACATCACTCATCGTGGTTAGGTTAATTACATGTCATTACTGTTACTCCTCTAATGCAGTTAGACCTGGGGGGAAATGTACAATAGATAAGCTAATGAATCTGAGCAGTGTACGCTCAGTTATCACGTCATTTTGAGTTGGCCAGAATGAGGATTTTTTTCTTTAGAGGGGACTGAAGGTCGAATTGTCATTAGTGTTACTGTCATTCCTGTTACGCCTGATTCGGTAAAGGGAATGGCGATTCGTTAACGAGAATGACGTTGAATTTATATATTATCATATCATCATCGACTTTGGATTACAATACTCAGTAATCTCCGTTAGCACTAATATCATCTAAGTATAATTCGTGCAGTCCTATTTTATCTTTGACATCCAGTCTGTGGGGTAGGAGCCAGTGCCCTTCATAAAGAACTATCATCTAAGCGAGTTTTATTATGTGACAGACGTAAATTGAAGCTCTCGTGTTTTCAGCGTGACTGATAAAATGGGCAATGTTAACAAAAAAAACAGTCTGCTGCTGAAAAACAGCTAATATATAGAGCGCGGCGTGATGCAGATCCCAATAGACGCGGTCTGTAAGAAAATAAGAGCAGGAACGCTACCAGCAAAATGAACCACTATATATTATGCTTATTTATTTGCTGCCTGTCAATCCTACTGACGCGGAGGGAGGGAGCGCCGTCGAAGGGACAGCCGCTTCTTACACTTCCTCCTGTATCGTAATCCTACTTATTGATGTCGGATGCACGTAGCTTAAATAATGCTACTAAACGTGTGTAAGGTGATTCCTGCATATTTTTACTTGAAGCCAGCTCCACAACGAATTCACAAAATCAGATGTGAGCATGGTATTAAATATATTCTTTGAATTTTGTGCATTGTCCTTCCAACATTTGACCACATGAGACACGTTTAATATTGCTCGTAGGGTGGACCCGTTGCGACCATGGAAGGTGAAGGGATCGACATCGCAATCGGAAAGTGGTGTGGTATTGAGTATGAGGGTCAGCCTTACCCAGACATCATCACGCAGACAGACGAGCAGACGAACAGACTGCATGTGTTGTATCGGGCCCAACAGGTTCTTCTGGCCAGTGATGAGAGACCTCTGCTTGACAGCTTTGAGAGGGTGATGTCTATTATTGACGAGCAGAGGCAAGTGACCAAGAATCGGTAACACTTCTATGCAGGTCAACCGAATCATCTGGATGTTATTGCCAGATGACTAGACAAGATATTGGCCATTGAATGCGCCCTGACCTCGTAACCAGGGCTGTGTTGAAATTTGTTTTCGTTTTTGAAATTTCTGTGGTTTTAGTGATAATAAAACATTCGATTGTGAACAATTGGATAGTTTAAATGTTGCAATCAAAATGCTGACAATATTTTTTATTATATTCCAGGGGCAAGCCCCTGAATAATGTTCTCTTCGTGTGTCTGTGAACTGCTTATATTTACCTGTGTCATTCCTGTTGCTGTCAGTCATTCCTGTTACTCTTTGAAACGTTAAAACAATATTGTAGAAGTTCTCTCCACCTCTGCCGCGGCTCCGCAAGGGTATGAAAGAGACAGTTGGGTTTGTTGAAGTCTAGTAGTTATGCTACCGCGAGCCTTTTCAAAAGCATATCCCGCAAACATTGATTTAACAAGATTTAATAAGAGTTGCCATCCAAGCCAAAGGCCCAGATGGCAAGTGGACAAGGAAGCCATTGGCTTATCGAGAGTCCAACAATGTTCATCTACTTATAACCCGCCCTCCTGAGATATGTGTCTACCTTGTTTTTAAACATATTCACGCTGCTAGCAGTTACACAATCTGTAGACAATTTGTTCCATTCATTTATTGTCCTCTGTGAGAACGAGTGCTTCCTGATGTCCAATCTACATTGATCCTTTACTAATTTTACCTCATGTCCTCTAGTTCTGCTATCCTTCTTGAGTGAGAAAAACATATTTCTATCAATATTTTCATACCCATTCAATATCTTAAAAACTTCAATCTGATCTCCTCTTAACCTCCTTGTCTCTAGAGTTGTTAAACCACATTCTTTCAGGCGTTCTTCATAACTAAGGTCTCTCAGTTCTGGAATCATTTTAGTTGCTCTCCTTTGTATGCGTTCAAGCGTATCTATATCCTTCTTACGATATGGTCTCCATGCTTGTATACAGTATTCTAAATGAGGTCTAACTATTGCTTTATAAAGAGGTATAATTAACTTTTTTCCCTTGTATGTTATGTTTCTTCTAATCAATCCAAGAATTTGATTACCCTTTGAAGCTGCAATACCACACTGCTCTGAAACTTTCATATCAGCGCTTATTGTAACTCCTAAGTCCTTTTCTTTTACAGTAGTACCCAGAACAGTATCTCCCATTTTATAGTTTACATTCAAGTTCCCATGTCCTGTATGTAGGCATTTACATTTCCCAAAATTGAACAACATCTGCCATTTCTCAGACCATTTCACTAATCTGTCTAGATCGTTTTGTAAATGTTGTTTATCACCATCAGTATTAACCTTTCTAAACAGTTTTGTGTCATCCGCAAATTTCAGTACGTTACTTGTTATACTGTCGTCCAAGTCATTGATATAAATTAAGAATAATATAGGTCCTAATACTGATCCTTGAGGTACCCCACTCAAAACCGATTTCCAATTTGAAACTTCTCCATCTACTACAACTCGTTGTCTTCTGTCAGTCAGCCATTGTTCTATCCAGTCAGTTATGCTATCCCCGATACCATGGGCTTTTAATTTAAGTAGTAATCTTTGATGTGGCACTTTGTCAAAAGCTTTCTGAAAATCTAAGTAGATAATATCTACTGGCGATCCCACGTCTATCCACTTAGTGATTTCTTCCAAAAAACATAACATATTTGTTAAGCATGACCTCGCTTTAAGGAATCCATGTTGAGATGAATTTAATAATTTATGCTTAACGAGGAAGTCCACCATATGGTCTTTAATTAACCTTTCTAATAATTTACAAATCACTGACGTTAAACTCACTGGTCTGTAATTCTCTGACTTATTTCTCGAACCCTTTTTAAATAATGGTATGATGTTTGCTTCTTTCCATTCAAACGGAACAACTCCCTCTTTTAATGACAAGTTGAATACTCTTGCAAGTGGTATACTGATTTGTTCTACTGTTTCCATTAGTAATTTTGGAGGAATCCCATCCACTCCCGGTGATTTGTTATCCTTCATTGCCTTTATTTTCTTAGCTACCAATTCTGGAGTTACAACTAACGGACCTAAATAGTCAGATTTAGCCCCCTGAAATTTAGCATCAGCAACTGGTAATGAACTAATATCTTCTTTGGTAAACACTGAACTGAAGTAACCATTTAGGTCTTCCGCCATTAAAAACCCCTGTGATATTATATTTCCAGCACTGTCTTCTAGAGGTCCAACCTTGTCTTGTACGTTTTGTTTACTCCTGACATATGCATAAAAACTCTTGCTGTCATTTTTTATGTTACATGCTAGTTTTTGCTCATAGCTTCTTTTAGATTGTCTGATTTCAGTTGTAGCTGCATTAAGTGCCTCTTTGTATTTTGCATAGTCTTCGTCCTTTCTGGTACGCCTATAAACCCTCCACATAGTTTGTTTTAGCATTATTTTTCTAATAGCCTCTTTTGACAAGTGTTTCTTTCTACACCGTTTTCCTTGTTTTTGGAAGGGAACAAATTTATCGATGATACTCTCAATTTCATATTTTAGAATATTCCAACATTCAATTGCGGTCTTATTCATCAGCATGTTATTCCAATCTAGCTTTGCTAAGTATTTTCTCATATCTTTGTAGTTACCTTTGTGGAAGTTTCTCTTGTACGTTTTCTTATTTTTACTTTCTGATTTTACATTGATGTCAAAATGTATTTGATTATGGTCACTATTACCCAATGGTTCAAATATTTTTACATTGTCCACTAATTCTTTTTGTGATGACAAAACTATATCTAATACATTTTCTCCCCTGGTTGGTTCTAGTACGTGCTGAGTAAGAAAGCTATCCTGGATTAAAAATAGAAATTGTTGGTCCTCAATCCCTGTGCTCTCTAGAGAATTCCATTGTATGTGTCCATGGTTAAAATCTCCCATTATGATACATTCCCCTTTACTAACTTCCTTTATAGCGTTTTTTATTTTTGTGTTGTCCTCTTCGTTTATGTTTGGACTTCGGTAAACTAATCCAATAGTTAATTTTGAATTTCCTGAAACAATTTTGCACCAAACAGCTTCATCGCAATCTGCTTCCCTTTCTAGTTTTATTTCATAAGCCTGAATAGATTCTTTAACATATAAAATAACTCCCCCGCCCCTTCTTCCTATTCGATCTTTCCTAAACATTACATATCCTGTCAGTCCTAATTCAGCATCTGTTATATCTATGTTGGCCCATGATTCAGTTATACCAATTATGTGAGGGTCAATATCTTCTACCATAATGTTTAATTCGTTTTTCTTATTTACTATGCTCCTTGCATTTAAACATACGCATCTATAACCTTTTTCAGAGATGTTTTTCGGATGATTTGATATTGGTTTATCTGTGCTAGTGGCCTCTTGTTCTGCTTGAGACACCTCTAGGTAACCCCCCTGCACTTCTAGTTTAAAGAATGTTTACTTCCAAAAATATTTGTCATTGTACCCAAGTCACTATCTACTGCTGCTGAAAGTTTGTCCGCGAATACTGCCGCCCCCTTTCCATTTAAAGTATTGGTAGACATTGACCACAAAACAACAATTTTGCTGTTCTCTTCAGGTGTCTGAGCTGTTTCAATTATACTATTTTCTTGTTTGACGTTTTCTGGAAATGGACAAATGCGTAGTCTTTCTGTTGCATTTATTTCAGTAAAATTTCGCGATTTCCCACGGAAGTCGTTATGCTGACGGGCGTAATAGGAACGACACAAAAAGCTGATAAGGCAATTGTATAAATAAAGTATAAGACGACAGAAAGGGTAGCAAGCACTGCTGATAGTATTTTCCTGCCGTAGACAATTACATCAATCATAAAAACTGTTTACCTTTAAAATATTTCTCTAAAGATCTGGTCGGGTTCCTCATCCCATAAAGATTGCAATTGTATTAGGTCATAATATTGCTGATCGCTGTTTCCAATTTGAGAAATCCATATCTACTACTGCTCTTTGTCTTCGGTCAGTATGCCAATTTTCTATTCCTTTAATTGTGTAACCTGGTCCATATACCAGGTACATTAATCAATAATAAAATTATAATCGTAACAACAATCATACCCTGCACGACCTTAACCTGGACGAGTTCATCTTGGGCGAACGTGTAGTGCGGTAAATTCACAGTACGCCGTGGCAGTCGGCGTTCTCAAATTGTAAACATTTCGTGATCATGTCAAGAAACGTTCTGATTTCGCATCTGGTATCAGAGGTATATTTAACAAAACTTGCATTTGCAAATGTTAGATAATAAAATCATCGTTACTTTCGGGAAAATTGCATGTTGTCGTTAATGTGTTCGTTAAATGGGTGTAGTAACAATTCACTTGGCTTGCGTGAGCGATAATACATGGACAATCAATGGTTTATTTGCCGCTGCTTGCCCTTAGCTTTAATCTTTATTCTGACTTAAGCTTCACAGCAGATCTTGTTAAGCAGGTTATGATGAGCAATGGCTGCTACAAACGTCAAACATACATCATGCAGGGACATGTACAACTGTAAACTGAACTTGTCTGTTGGCAGTGTTGCCATATCATACATATGATATGCCATATGGAAAATAGTGAAATCATAATGGCATGTCATAGTCATAGGGCATGTTTGGCTTTGCCTTCGGGAAGTACTTTGTACTTGTAATCTTATGGGTCACAATTAGGCTAGGCCTGTTAAATAGTCTTGTCCGTTTCCTCCTAATACTAAGGTATAGGGTAGCCCTATCAACTATAAAGTTGCCTAACACATTTTTGGCTGCTACACACTTTTCTGACCAGCTATCCCACCAATCAATCACTCAGTGACAAAAGTAAAGTGTCCCACCAGTAATCTACTCTGACAAAACAAAAAAGGCTATCTTCTCCTGAAGTTCTACAAGAACTCCACATTTATGATGCAATGAATGACATTAAAATGTAGTTTAATCTGATCCGACTATCTATGAAATTATATAAAATAAATTCTTTGAGTGAATATGTGTGCATGAACGAATAAAAATATGTTGTATGTGTGAAGAAAAAAGTGGGTATATTAATAAAATACTTATTAGTTATTATACTTATTATTCCTTACTTATTATTATTATTAAACTAAGGAAGTTTTGTTACTTACTCATGCTCGATAGAGTTTTCAAAATATGGGAGAGAGTGCGAGAGACACCCAACTGTCAACAAGAAATGTTGTCATGTGACAACCACCAACATGGTCACATGACACCAGAGAGAGCAGTTCGGACTGATGCTGATGAAGGGACTAAGAGGGCCTCAAAAGCTCTATCGAGCCAAAAAATGTGTCTCTCTGAAAGATAGCTAAGCTTCTTTTTAAATAATATGAATTTCAATCGGTAACAACTTTTACTGATTTATTACTGTTGGTTGCAGAAGCTGAAAACTGTGGGCCAGACTGCCAGCTTTGCTGTTGGTTCACTCATTGGTGTCTACGAGGATGAGAATGTACATCTAATTGGCTGCAGCCTGTGCAGAGATAACGATGCCTCCAACATGTGTGCAGAGTTTGACAAAACACTTACCTATTTGCCAGTTGGTAAGTGAGACAGACCAGAACACTCACCTATTTGCCAGTTGGTAAGTAAGACAGGACAGAACGCTCACAGGAACAGTTCAGACACTTCAGACATTGTTCATTGCATAAACAGTAAATTCCATTGCACTGAAGTCAAAAGTCAGGATTTTCAGTTAGAACTCTGAGTAATCTGGTTTCATCTCATCTCTTTCAAGAAAAGAATCATCACATTGTGATTGCATTATTCTGTATCCTACAGGACAGAGTATTATTTATATTTCCATTGTTGACCATGGTAAACATGTTCAGACTGCACAAATTACAGATGAAAGTGTGTTGCAGTTTAACCTATCCAATGCCTACAGTAGAGTTTGCATGAAATCCTGCAATGTGTTGTTGTGGAAATCAGTGCTGATGAGGCCTTTTATTTTATGTATTTTTTTTTAACAATTTTATGGTGGTTCTAAGTTGCCTCTAGACCCGAGTTAGGCAGGTTGTTGTTCTATATTTACAAAGAAATCCAACGTAAATGCAAATTAATTGTTAACCAAACTAACAGAAGTGTATTTCATAATGCACTGTCAGTAATTTTCTTCATAATGTGCTTTCAATGAGTTTGGTAGCAACACCTGGTGGATGAACAATGAAATATTGCCACTGGGCCACAAGGTTTAGCAACAATCGGGAGAGTTATTGTCGGTTAGGCTCTTACTGAAAGCATGAGACTTAACAATATGAATACAAACATTATGTTAACGTACATATAGTCAGATTAATCACAGACTTGTCTTTGAATACATTAAACAATTGTTTCATGCTAAAATATGACCATGAAAATATAAACAAGTTTTGTTTTTACCAAAATATCGGGTGGTGTCTCCTCTCTTGCAGGAGTGTCACTGTGCGGCGTGTTCTTCACTACACCTCTCACTGACACAGCTGCCGCAGTGAAGAAGTTTGTTCAGAAACTTCCCTCAGATTTACAAGTGAGTAATGTAGTGGGTATATCTGTTACTGATAGCAGACCTAAAACACAGTGAGCCTGGGAAGAGTAGACATGGAACAGTGAAAATATGCCTATCATATTAACAGACAATTATATGGTATGAACAATAACCCTCAGTTATGTGGAAATGTTAATGTACGCTGAACAATCTGGTCTGTTGTTTGATTAATATGGTCTGATGTTTGGTGGTCATATTAGCTGGACTGTTAAAAATAATAATACTACATGGTTCTTTTATAGCACATGCTATTAGTATTTAAAATATATATGTAATATTAATAAATGGAAACTAATTTAAATGTAATAAAAATTGAAATACAGTGTAACTGATGATATATATTAAAATAATATAATAATTATACAACTGTATTTAACATGATTCAAATTAAGAAAATGTGTTGAAATTTGTATAACAGGCGTTAATGTTTAATTTGTCCTGCCTCTTTCCTTGTGCGTTACAGAGAGGTTTTGCGGATGAGCCACTGCTGGTGTGCGTATGTCAGAGTGGTGATGATGCCCCGGAGGTGTTTAGCGTCGACTTACAAGATGGAGAGACCGAGCGACTGAGTGTACCAGTAGTGAAGGAGAACATCTTGAATTCTTACACTGTTCTACGTTTGCGGGGTGCACTGCCACTAGGTTTTGACTTCACTACTGAGAAAGGTAAGTATCTAAAATGCTGTCTTCTCCCCCTTCTTCCACCTAGGTCCCTTGCAGGGTAGGGGCGGTAAGGGGCCACATCACTCAGTCTGTTCCGCCCTCTCGACGAGTCATCTCCATCTGTCGTGATCTTCTGCCATTCTCTCCCACACTTGGCTGTCCTCTGTTCTTTCAAGATCTCTCTTAACACTGTTCCTCCATCTTAATTGATAATATATTTAAGTCTTCCTCTTCTTCTACCACCGTCTTATGTTTTTTTGCACGCTCCCTCTATCTATCTCTCCTCAGTCATCCTCTGTATGTGTCCTGCCCATCGCAGTCTGCTCCCCACTACCTTCATTTACAGGTGCTTCTTCAATCTGATCTCTTCTCTTAATGTGTCTTCACTAAATACCACTACCAATCTTCATGCGACTTTTTGAAAAGGAACACAGTATTGTTTGATTTATGCAGTGGACTGTATATAAATGATGAGGATGATAAAAACATTGTTGATAAAAATTTATCACATTAAGAAAACGTCGCTGCTATGGTAAAAAAAACGTTTTCTCTTATTTGATTCAATGATTTTAATATCTTTTATGTGATATGTTTCTATAGCATTTTTTTACATAAAATTTTTTTTTATTTATACACTGCTTTAAAAAATTAAATTCAACCATGTATGTGAGTTGCAAATAAACTCTTCTTACTTTCATATTAAAAATGTAATATCAACTACAACATGCTAGCTCATTTGTGCAAATTTTTTATAGAGTTTTTGAAATCATCGGACAAACTATCACATTATTTTTTACTGGATATGATCAAAATTTCATGAAGAAAGGACAAAAGTTGTCAGGCTGTGTATATTATCACTTCAAGTTATTCACTCTTGCAAGCTAACAGGCGATCAGAGTCAATTCTTTCAATGATTTTAGCAAAAGTATATAATACAATGGCTGTGCATATTACTTAAACTATTGACGCACTACAGATTTGAGCATCAACGAACCTGATTTACAATGGACTAAATGAATTAAGGAGGGAGTTTTAATGTATATAATATTCCTTCATGTATATGACAATCTGCATATATTTTGCTTCAGAGAAGTTAGTTGCGAATATGCGGCATGCGGTGGAAGCATCCCTGGAGAAGCTGGAGGCGGGACGGATGGCGTTCTACCTGCCCAACCACCAGTTGATCCTCTCGCTCCACGACGCCCTCCACTCCGCTCAACCCACTGATGCTAGTGTCACCTGCAGGCAGTTCTTTGACACCACAAGACACATCTCAGACTGTGCGGACAAGAAAAGGCGGAAACATGCTGTCCAGGTGATCCCTTGTTTAGAGCAAGTTAGAGGTGTATTGTTATTCGCCTCTTTTAGAACACACACTAATAACCATCAGAATATGTTTACAAACATTTATCTCCAATAATTATGTTAAAGCTTTGTATTTTTCTGTGTGTCACATTGATAATTGTTTTCCTTGAACTTGTGAATTTCCAAGATGTCAGACTGTGTTACAGCGTTGTGTCATGACTGGTTACACAATTTGAAACAATAGTAGTTCTGTAACACGTCACAATGTGATATATTTCGCATCAAATCAACATTTTGAAAATTAGTACGCTGGCCTTGACCTTCCCCTTGGTACGCCTTCTACGAACAGGTAAATGTTGACAGTTGTGAATGACCCCTAATGTCAAGTATGTGTGTGTCACAGGAGGTGGTGGATGTGAGTCTGATGACCCAAGTAGCTGGTTGTCACACAGTTGGTTCCCTCGCTGGCTGTGTCCCCGTCATAAACCACGAGCACAGTAAGTTCTTTAGTTGCTGTACTCTTTGTAATTTAATAATTAATATTTTCCGTAATCTTATTCACGTTAGTTACCAATATTTAAACAACTTTATTTGACTATTTAATATATTATATATATATATATTTTTATATATTAATTATTTGTTATTATTTTAATTTATTTATTACTTTTTTATTACTATATTGCTATAATGCACTATATTTATTTTATAAATAATTATTATTTGTAGTAGTAATGTTAATGTATTTATTTGTATTTACCGATTCTAGACTATGTTATTAATTTTTAATATGCTGTAAAGTGCTACGAACAATCTTGGATGTGGTGCTATATCAAATAATATATTATTATTAAAAATAAATATATTATTAACAGCTCTCCCTGAGGGAGAGCTGTTAATTTAATTTAATATTGAGTACCAGGATGCAGTGCTCCGTTGTTTGGCAGTAAGCAATCAGCTCCGTGTTTAATCTTAATTTTTATACATTGCATTTTAAGTGATCAAAGTGATACAGTCTTTATCATAAACATTCAAGGAACGGCATATTACATCTACAGTAATGTTGCGACAGATTTAAGTGATTTCATGTGAACTGATGTCAACTGTAGTGCTGCTCAGTGAAGCGTAAACTTATACGTTTACTTCCAGTACAAGCTGTGTCTTTATTTGTGGATCTGGAATATTGCTTTTGCGGACTGCCGAAGATCCAAATCCTTTGTCGTTTCTTCGATTGTTTTAAAACTTTGTATGCGTTGGATTTAAATATAGTGGAATTACGTGGTGTGTGACACTGGTTGGACTGTAACTACTGCTACAGTCAGTCGGTTATGGCTAGAAATACGTTTGCCATTCTTCTTGGAATGATTACGTACAACAGGAAGGAATTGGTTCAAGTTGGCTATTGGCAACGGGCTCTACCATGGACTGGTCAATGATGTATGTATGTGGTCTCCTTTCAAACACTGCGTGCATGCTAGCACTCGGAGCGGCTGCAGGGCTGACAGGTTAAAACACAGATCGATATCTGTACTGGTGAACCGTAGCCCCCCGGTGGCATCTGCCGGCGTTCTACTAAAGAGAACTGGGATCTGTGTACAGAACCTCCATTCCGTTGATGTTGACACTTCTCTCAGCGCACTGACTAAACAAAATCCATCTATGTGCGTACTACTAAACACTCAATCTGTCCGAAACAAAACTACATTACTGTGTGAACATGTGTTAGAAATCGATGCTGACCTAGCTTTTCTCACAGAAACTTAGTTGAAACCAGCAGACAGTGCCGTTGTCAATGATCTGCTACCATCAGGTTATGAATACATTGGTGTATGCCGGTCTATAAAGCACAGAGGAGGAGTGTTCTTATTACATAAGACATCTTACGAATTCATAAAGGCACCTTCCAAATGTTTTACTACATTTGAACACGTTGATGTCACTTCAACCAAGATTTCCAAACCAGTGCGTGTTATTGTTATCTATCGTCCACCAGCATCATCACTGACGCCATTCCTCGATGAACTGCCTGCATACCTCGGTGAAGTTGTGGTGACCCAGTGTGATATATTAATTACTGGTGATTTTAATATCCACTTCGAACTCAACAGTGCCCCTGGAGTGGAGAAACTACACCAAATTCTCGAAGAGCACAGTCTGCTCACAAAAAGGGCCATACATTTAATTAATGATCTCTCGCATTTCCGATCCAATTGTATCTAATATGGCAATCGAGCAGAGTGAGATATCTGACCATTATAGCATCACGTTCAAGTTGAAACAACCAACGCCTTATAATGAAACGCATATCAAAGAGATACAGGACTTCCAACAGTTTAATTAAACAATCTATGAAGCTGATCTAACAACTAAATTATCCAAGGTTGATGTGAACACTGATGTTAATGCGATTTTAAATCAATATGAGATTGCAGCTCCCCCATCAAAGCAACTGATTGTGCAGCTCCAACTCTTGTAAGACGAAAGTTATCTCGTCAAAACCATCCGTGGTACAATGATGATATACATCACACCAGGAAGCTGTGCCGAATCAATGAAAAGCCATGGAGGAAGACGGGTTTGGAGATACACCAGCAAATCTTTGTTCAACATCGGACTGCAGTTAATATTATGATCCACGAAGCGAAATGTAATAATTTAAAAACCGTTCTGTCTAATGGAGATTCGAAAACCCATTTTCACGTCATAAATAGCATATTCAAGAGTGGAGAAAGGAGACACTTTGCTCGGAGTTTGCTTCTTACTTTTCTGGAAAGGTAATAGCAATTCGTGAAGCTATTGATTGTCGGATTGTGGACAACAGTGATGTGAATGTATTCAACAATGTGCAACTTGTCCAATTGGACCAAACTACTAATGGGGAACTAGAGAAGATCATTAAACAATGCCCACCAAAGACCTGCTGCCTTGATTCAACACCAACTGATTTGCTAAGACAATCTGCGGCTATACATCTGCCTTGTCTTGTGGCTTTGGTGAATGCAAGTTTCCAACACCGCATATTCCCCAAGGCATTGAGAACTGCAAGTGTGATTCCTTTGCTAAAAAAGGAAACTTTACATGTGGATTAACTTAAGAACTATTGACCTGTGTTGAACATTTCATTTATCAGCAAACTAATTGAGAAGGTCGCAGCACGAAGGCTAATAGACCACCTCAGTGATAACAAGTTGGAAGAACAGTATCTGTCTGCTTACAAGGTAAAGCCCAGCACGTAAACCACTTTACTCAAAGTTCAACACGACATTGCTTCAGTTTTAGATGACAACTGTGTCGTAATGCTGGTCATGTTGGACCTATCAGCAGCATTTGATTCTGTTGATCAAGAGCAACTGATGTTCTTGTTCGAATGTGAATATGGGATACAGGGTCGAGCACTATCGTGGTTTAGATCATATCTGGATGGACGGACGGACATATCATGTTCAAATTGATGGTGCGTCATCGGAATGTCGGAAAGGTTCTGTACTTGGACCCATTCTATTCACGATGTATACTGCTCCGATGAATCGCATACTTCAGGGGCAGGTGTTAGCTATCATACATATGCTGATGACATATACATCTATGTGCCGCTTAACCTTAACATTGAAAGTGACAAAAAAACGATCTAGAGTTAACAAGATTTGCCGTCCAAGCCAAAGGCCCAGATGGCAAGTGGACAAGGAAGCCATTGGCTTATCGAGAGTCCAACAATGTTCATCTACGTGTAACCTGCCCTCCTGAGATATGTGTTAACCCTGTTTTAAATATATTCACGCTGTTAGCAGTTATACTGAACTGATAATCGGAGGAACTCTCTTTCCACACAAGCCTACACACAAAGCCACATGGATATCCCCAGATCTAAAGACGGAAAACCAAATTGACCACATAACAATCACCAAGAAATGGAGGAGAGTGCTTCTAGACGTCAGAGTGAAAAGAGGAGCTGACATTAACTCCGACCACCACCTCCTTGTGGGTGAATTTAGGATGAAGCTAGCAGCAAAGAAGAAGA
>SDWI01001898.1:32112-66450 GCA_009193005.1 Lamellibrachia luymesi
CAGCCAACCATCTCTTTGAACTCCTTCCCTCCGGTAAGCGCTACCGTTGCATAAAAACTAAAACGACGCGATTCAACAATAGTTTCTATCCTCAAGCGCTGAGATTTTTAAACGGAGAGCCAGCATAAATGTCTTGCCTCTGGCAGGTAGTTGCAGTGTCGCGTTTTTTCTTCTTTTTTTTTCTTTTGCAATCTATTATATTACTCAAGTGTGTTTTTAACTGTTTTTAGTATTACGATTGTGATATGTAATGTTTAGTTCCGTGTGTTATTGGGTGCATGCGTGTATGTTTGTGCTAACGCCACAACACTACGAATTCCTTGTACTTGCTACTTGGTAATAAAACGTATCTTTATCTTTAGAAGTGGTTATGGTCCCCCAATCCCAAATAAAAAATATGAAATAATACCTGCCCCCAGACCCCTGCCATGCCTCACTCACTCGGATGGCCCCCTCCAATAAAAAATCTTGCCTACACCCTGCTGAACTACTAAATAATTAGATGATCTCATGAAAGTGAGAATTTTATATATACTATGTTCAAATCAACTAGGTAACAGCTGCGTTCTATAGAGTGGCATATCTTGTGCTAGCAATGAAACAGGTAAGTAAAGTTTATGTTACTGCTTTCAGAGTCGCAACGCCGAGAGATCCATGAGCACTTTCTGCTGCCCCTCAACCGCCCGCTACTGCGACGCAGCAATCACCACGTCTTCCCAGGGGACCACGGGACAGGGGGATACCTGACGAACCCACACACTGGACTGCCTGCTTCAGGAAGTATGTCTCTCATTTTCTGCATCTTCTTCTCACATTTGTCTTCAGTGTAAATCTGCAGTCTATCATCGAGCAACCATTCACCGGTCTCCAGTTCCAGCTCTGCATTGCCAGCTTCTCCGCCTGGAGCACCGTAGACTGTGCAGGCATTGATACCGTGGTCTGCTGCAAAGTCAGCTGGACTAATGTCCAATACTTTACTGTTATTGAAATAATTTGGAACTGTCATTGGGACCATAATGGCGAGATGGCTGTATTATTGAGGTGACCATAATGGCGAGGTGGCTGTATTACTGAGGTGACATAATGGCGAGGTGGCTGTATTACTAAGGTGACCATAATGGTGAGATAGCTGTATTACTGAGGTGACCATAATGGCGAGGTGGCTATATTACTGAGGTGACCATAATGGCGAGGTGGCTGTATTACTGAGATGACCATAATGGCGAGGTGGCTGTATTACTGAGGTGACCGTAGTGGCGAGGTGGCTGTATTACTGAGGTGACCATAATGGCAAGCTGGCTGTATTACAGAGGTGACCGTAATGGCGAGGTGAAAGTATTACTGAGGTAACCGTAAAGTAAGGTTTGACTAATAATAAATAATCAGTATTTTTTTAAGTTTAAACATTTATATATTCATGAAAGAAATAGTTATCGTCTTTCACATTTGTCATTTACATTGCAGTTACAAAATATAGAATTGCAGCATTCATGAAACTGTTTCTATTAAGTCCGTTAAATTCCATGTTTGTCTTAATTATATTTCCTTATCATTATCATTATAGGGAAGATCAAAAATTGTGCTGAAAAGAAAGATACATTAAAAATATTATATATTACTATATTAATATATACTTCATATTCCATATTGGCACAAGTTAGCTGGGGTATATGCAATGATTTTCATTGGTTACCTGAATAACTATTTTACTGACATAGCGACACTGAATATTTATTAGTATTTGTAGCATCACGGTTGTTTAAAAATATCCATACAAAATGTGTTACTAAATTGAGAACTGAGGCATTTTAATTATATGAAACCCCAACTGGCCCCATATCAGTTAACCTATGAAAATCGTTGGTCATTCCGCTTGTATGTTGCAGTGAAAGGCGGCAGTGTACATCTGGTGGATGGCACGTACACATATCACCACTACATGCAGGATAGGGTTGACGACAATGGCTGGGGTTGTGCATATCGTTCACTGCAGACACTCATCTCCTGGTTCAGACACCAAGGCTACACCTCAAAACCTGTACCAACTCACCAGGAAATTCAGCAGGTAACGCTTCGAAAACATTGGTACTTTCTAACTTTGACTTAAGCTTTTTCACTCTGTGGCAGACCATTAAAGACTCCTTTCCACTTGGACATGGTTTGGGACTTGGGCTTCTAGTTCTTTCCATCTACATCCTGCTTTTGTCATCTCTGCTTTCACTTCTCTGTGCCAAGTGTTTCTCACCTTCCCTACAGCCCCGAGGGTTCTGTATGAGTGCCTCTTGTGTTGGTTTCCTGAGTGTATGGCCTATCCAGCTCCACTTCCTCCTTCTAATGTGTTACTCAATTGGTTCTGGGTTTGTTCTTTTCCATTGTGCTTTTTTTACTAATTGTTTCTAGCCACCACATCCTTAGAATTCTCCGTAGATGTTTCATTATGAATCTTTCAATCTTCTGTAGCATAGATTTTGTAGTATGCCATATCTGATCCATGGGTTAGCATAGCAATAACATTTGAGTTAAAAATACGTGGCTTAGTTGGTATTGAAACTTCTCTGAACTTCTATATCTCCCATATATTTTCTAACTTTACTCTAACTAAATATAGTATTAAATACTATTAATTAATTAATACTTTGGAGTAATTTACCTGTTATGTTTGCCAGGCGCTGGTGGATGTCGGAGATAAGGACAACAAGTTTGTAGGATCCAAACAGTGGATTGGATCAACAGAAGTCAGCTATGTTCTCGACCATTTGATCAGGGTAAGTAAAACTATTTGTCTTTTTATTTACACATTTGTTTATCAGATAAATGTTACAATTAAAGGTCCCTCCTCAATTCGTTTTTTTCACTGGTTTCATTTCAAATTCGTTTTGCGAAAAATCAAACCTAACTCATCTGTGCAATTTTTATGAAATCATCAGACAAACTATTAAATTATTTAATGTTTGGTAAAACATTAATTGAAGTGAAAATGGAAACGCTGAAGACTCACAAATTTCACCATTGGTGAAATTCCATAACTTTGTATGTGATCAACGAGAGGATGGAAGTCACGCCCATGATCGGCATTGACCCACACAGTGTTTACCATTTGGGATATCCAGTATTTTAAGCCTTACCAGATCTAACGACTAAAGTCAATTGTTGTGATGATTTGAAAAAAATTTGCATTGTTTTATTAAATCGACTGCGGATGTTACATAAACTATTCACACACTACATATTTGGACATCAATTAACTGGATTTGTGATAGGCTAAATCAGGATGGAGTTTTCATCTAATTTTGTTTTTTGAGTGCGTGTGTGAGCATGTGCACGCGTAGATGTGTGTGCATCCCTCTTCACTAGGGGACACACATGGATGTAATATGCCAGTAATCAGAGTTGGCGTGTCACTCTAGGTCACCAGTAAGATCCAGTTTGTGAGCTGTGGGGCAGACTTAGGCACTCAGGGCAGACAACTGGCGGTACACTTTGACACGCAGGGCACCCCAGTCATGATTGGTAAGTACCTCCAGCTTCTTCCACACTCTGCTTTCTTCAAGTCAACTTGTCAGCTAGACTTCAGAATTCAATCCGAGACAAGAACTTAAACTAACTAATATATTGTGCGTGCGTGCGTGCGAGCGATCGTGCATGCTTGCATGGGTGGGTGGGAGTAACCGAGCGGAACACTTGTTACACCAAACCAAAATTTTTATCGATGCCGATTTGCCGACAGCAACATAGTAGTAGGCCAAAACCTCCTCCGATGTTGATGAAATTTGCAAGTGATTTGTGAGAGAAATAGTTTTAGAGTTATTGCATATTAGTGATATAAAAAATTACTAAAAAATTACTAAAAATTTGTGTTATCCCTTAACACGTATGTAGACAACTTTGGCCCTAATGGTGCTAAAGTACTTATATTGGTCTTAAAATGAAGCTAAGACATTGTCCAATCTACATATCCATCATGTGCCAGTTGAGAACAATGTTGTTGTGATGGTCACCTACAAAATGAGTAAACCTCGATTTTTATAACATTTTATCATTTAGCAAGGTCAGTGTATCAACAACTTTCATAAAAAAAATTGGGCATGTGATAAGATCTTGAGATACAGCAATTTTAAGTGATTTCTTTGGCAATTTTCATGCAAATTTTCAAACTTTGGCCCTAATTTTGTTTAATTATTATGCAATAAGTCAAGTCTGAAATTTCGCATAGGTAAATTTTACAACAGGTCCAACATGTGTGCCGAATTTCATTAAAATCGGAGGAGGTCAAGAATTGTGTTGGTTGATTTCATATGGAATGACCCTAGTATGACTATGAATGACAAAGACTTGGACTTGCTTCCTGATGACTTGGAACTTGGACTCAACAAAAACCACTTCTGACAGTTGTTATTTGACTGCCATGCTTGCAGGTGGGGGTGTTCTGGCGCATACCATACTGGGGGTAGATTTCAACGACGTGACAGGTGACATCAAGTTTCTCATCCTCGATCCGCACTACACTGGAGCCGAGGACTTGAAAACCATCCAAGACAAGGTTGGTAATGAACACACAGAATTGCTTTGAAAATGTTTTTTTAACTTATTATCAAGGCAGTGCAGATATAGAATAAGAATGTAGTCATCATCATAGAGGAAAAGTCACAAACTAATTAATTACTGATCGTATGAATCTTAACAACTGGTGTTAAAAAATGTTATAGAAAGAATTGTGAGGCATCAAGTGGGGTCTACACGTATAAGTGCATGTTCTCTGGATGGTCAGTTACAAACAAGTGTATGTTCTCTGGGTGGTCAGTTACAAATAAGTGTTCTCTGGGTGGTCAGTTACAAATAAGTGTTCTCTGGGTGGTCAGTTACAAATAAGTGTTTGTTCTCTGGGTGGTCTGCTACAAAGTGTATGTTCACTGTGTGGTTTGTTACAAATCAATGTATGTTCTCTGTTACAAATCAATGTATGTTCACTGTGTGGTTTGTTACAAATAAGTGTATGGGAATTTCAGGGTTGGTGTGGATGGAAAGGTCCTGATTTCTGGGATCAACGAGCCCACTACAACATGTGCCTGCCACAGAGACCAGACATGATATAGTGATAGAAGTGACAAAATACAACATTCCTTGTCTACATCAACTGGCACCAGGAAGTGTCAGTCATAGTTGCTAGTGTAAACTATGGATTCTTCACAGCTGGTTGCTATGAGCATCTAGATAGATGTATCATGATACTTGTAAAGCTGTGATTACGTTAGAGCAATAAATGTATCAAAGTTGGAGCAGCATTTAATTGACAATCTCCATTATTACTACAGAGATTGTAATTATGTTTCAAGCTCGCAATCCCATTGGTTAACTGAAAAATCGGCGTTTCAACAGGTCGATTTGCCAGGGGTACTCATGTAGTCAGAAGCCCCTGGTGGCGAGGGTAGATCTGCCAGGGGTACTCATGTAGTCAGAGGCCCCTGGTGGCGAGGATGGTTACGACTAGACTATAACAACCCTGATGTTTTCTCTAATACCTCAAATATTTAACACTTTCTCGTCATCTAGATACCTTCACAAAATGCACTTCTTGTCCTCTACTATTCAGTTTCTCCCACCTCATGTTACAGAACTTGTTTTATTGCAGATTTATTGTCCCACCTCCAAAATTGTCCTTTTAGCTGGCTAGCTTCTGCATTTTGTTTATCCAAAGCTTCACCTATTTTATTACCTTGCACCCATACCATGATGTAACTGTCAAATGGAATCCAGGGTTCGAATCCTCTTGCTGCCATTTTGAAGCTTTGGCAATTTTGTTCACTCCACGTTGCCACAGTTCACTCAGCTGTATAAATGAGTACCTGGCTACAGACAGAGGTGGATATATGAACGAATAGTCTTCGCGCAGTAATTGCATAGCCACAGTTGTAATTATGTAGTACAAGTATTTCAAATGATTTACTTGTGTGTATATTTTATGATGGGTGGTGCTAGGCAAGTAGTAAATTTTAAAATAAAATGTGAATTATGTTATGAAAGACCAATCAGTAAGATTATTTTATCTTTCATAACAAAAGTTTTACGACTCTGCCTTTGGTCAGATCTATATACACTGTATATAGATCTGACCAAAGGCAGAGTATAATACAGTATACAGATATATATACATATTAGACATGCTCTATCCAATAGAGGGGTGCAGTATTGTTTGTCCTATTGGGACATGTCTGATACGGACAGAAATAGTTATTTACGCCATGACATGGTCACCGCGTATGAAATGATATTCGCTATGACGATGGACGTATTCCTTACGTTTACCACTATCAAATTCTTCTACTCTTGCATATATCACATACAAAATGACATGTTTGATGATGATGGTGGAACTATTGTTTATGTACAAAACAACAAAAGAACACGGCTAAATGACCATCAACTAATAATCGGAGACAGCCCACTGTTTTCTGTCGGTCTGAACTTGGCAGTGTGTGTGGCGATGTGGAATTAAAGTGTATTATAATGCATAATCTGGCAACAATAAATCATGAAACTGGATATATTTTTACTTTTGGAACAGTTAAACAATATCTATTGCATATCATAGTTAAGAGATTAATTTGTCTTATTTATCTATTGTTTGGTAATTAAAAATGTATCGTTTGATTATTAATAATCTAACTGCAAAAGCAAAAAACATAAAAACCAAGGAAACTCAAAAACAAATATGGATCTCAAATATGTACACATTAAGAGCAAAATTAAGATTATTCAATACACTTGTAAAATAAGCGTTACTGGACAGATGTGACCTGAAAGTTGAAAAAAAACACTAACCGGAGACCTTCCAATTCAAGTGTCTAAGGAGGATGCTCACAGTTAGATGGCTGTAGGTTATGTCAAATATAGATATCCTGAATAAAATCCTGAGTAAATATGAGACGATGGAAGTGCGTAGGACATATACTCTGAAAGAAAGAAGACTGCCTGAAGGCTTTGACATGGACATGGGAAATGGAAAGTGGGTTGTCCAAAAACAAACTTAAGAACCATAGAAAAAGAAAGGCAAGAACTGGGCTGGAAAATATGGTACTGATGCGAAACTTTGGCAGAATTAGCTGAAGAAGGAGCACTGAAACCTTATGGGCCATGGACTCGAGAGGATAGGATAGTTGAGGTGCCATAATTCTCTCAAATGGGGTTTAATAATAATTGGTGTCTGCATCTATACATGTTTAGCTTGGTCTTAGGTGGATTCTTTACTACACAGCCCCGGGCCGATGATCAAAAACCCACTGGTTATATTACGTTCAGACATTTATAGCAAAAACATACAAACACACATGGTTTATATAGTTACTTTAATACACTTTGTACAGTTATACAATACTTGCTAGCTACAGCAGACATTCAACAAACACCACAGTTTAATTCAGACCAGTTGAAAACATGTCTGGATTATAGCAATTAAGAATTTTGCTTCGATGCTATCACTTTCCTTTGGTACACTGAAGCAAAACATCTACACACAAGATCTTCTTAATGTCACATTTCAGATCAATGCCTGCCCATTTGTTTAATAAGAAACTTTGTTCTTGTTCAAATTGAGTTAATCTTCACACATCAGCAACGCATCTGTGTTTGTTGGTGCAATAAAAATCCTATGAATATAAATTTGCCAGTTTGTTGAAGCATTGCATTTTGGGTACTTTTATTTTCCCGTGTTGGCAGCGCTACCTACAACCGCTATTTTCTTATCAAATTGTCCCGGTTGATGTTTCTCAACAAAATTATGCACCTGTGCACACTATTGAGATATTCAGAAGAAAAAACAGAAATACGAAAACGTGGTTCATTCTAACAAGCTGTTCTTAAAAATTCGCCACCCAAACTGTTATGTTAAACACAATCCCATTGGCTAGCCACACGACAAAAAACGTTATGCAATGCCGCTTATACTTGCATTGAAACTAAGCGTTAGCAACAGCGTAAATTATGAGACTAACTGAGAGGAAACAAATGTCTGAAACAACGTCCTATCACAAAATAGCAGTGTTGCCTCACCAACGGCAGCTCCCAAAATGTGGCACAGTCACAAACAACAATAATGATAACTTAGGGAAGCATATATCGCTTACAGGATTTCTGTGTTTATTGCTACCGTCGTCGTCGTCGCAGCTGCCAAAACGTGACGCCGAACCATAGGAAACAGATAGCGCCACATACACGCATCGCATTTCTCAATGTCCTTCCAAAAACACTGACCCGCATATACCCATCAACGTCAACAGTTAATCCAACTCTCTTCCACGATTGCACGCACTTTCTTTTCATATTCACGCCGATTCTCCTGATACAGCTGGGCTGCAAGGTTATTGGCCGGACTGTTTGGGTTCGGCTCGTCCAACAACGACTGAAATAGCAAGAGCAACAATCGGACGTCAGCGAAATGCTTTTCCACTACAAAGTTCAGAAAAATTTCTGCATCATCATCACGCAATCAGTTCGTGCCAAAAACCGTCACTTTCAAGTTTCGACCATTATGATTTCCACACAAGTATAAATGTTCAAATTCTGGTTCAAGCCAACTCTTGATCAGAATGCATATTTCTCTGGTGAGCAGCGACGAGGTGTTCGGTTCTAAACATGTTTCTAAAACTGCTCCATGCTGCACTGCACCATGGGAAGGGATGGTTAGACACTATGAAGGTGGCAGGCATTGTGCGTCAACATAAACACCAGCACACGGCTGCACTGTTCAAAGTGTGAGTGACAGTAGCGCACGCAGACGACACACGCACAGCGACGCAACCTTCAACCCGTGACGACGCTCGCCTCCAGCAAAAACTGGATGCCGTACGGTGCGGCCGCGCTTCTCTCAAGGCTGCATACGGTTCATAGTTAAAAGCCACTGCCGGTGCTGCGGCGCTATTGATCATCATCGTCCTCGTTCCAGCTCTCCTGCACAATCGCTGCTACTTTTTTCTCGTACTCCCGCCGGTTTTCGCGGTATAACTGAGCAGCCTCATTGTTGGCAGGACTATTGGGATTTGGGTCGTGTAGCAACGACTGAAACAGGAAGAAGACGAACGCCATCTGACAGTGTCCTACCCCATTCACTGCACACCACGCTCCTTAGTTCTTTTCTTGGGTGCGTGCGGCTTCAGGTTGATCTGATTTGAAACATTTTAAAGAATTTTTAAAGATTAAAAAAGCATATCGCTCAGTGATACGATGCACTAGGACCTAGTTTGGTGAGATAAAATTTAAGACCTTCCTTTCGGAAAATTTTCATTTTAAAGCCATACAATGCAAGATTACGTTTAAGACTGTTTAATATGCCACACACACCCAGTTTCTACACCCCACTGCACACATCCCAACAGCCCTAGTCCCGTCATCCATGCACAGGTCTCACTCGGGTGGTTTAGATCTTAATTAAGCAAAAATGGACATGTCATTAATAATATGGCCTCGTAAGTTCCACAACTTTCTTCAAACACAATCCTTATGCGAGTAATCTTGCAGTTGCACTACATAAAATCAATACTATGACAGAAACTGTCCAAAATGTTGGTGGCATCCCAGAGATGCTTTTGTCTGTCTCAGTATTACTAAAATCACTTCACCAGTGTTAATTTGACTGCACATGTGCCTAAACATGCACGAGAACTGTGTGATGATGCAAGAATTTTTTTGCTACAGAACACTACAGTGATGTTACCATACGAATCCACATATATTTCCATATATATATTTCCAAAAATTACTAATCGAGTTGTTGATTAAAGATACAAACTCTGATCGGTTTATCATAAAATCATGTTATATAGTATAAACTATATCTATTTTAACATCTTCATTGTTTTAATAAACAATGAAACGTAATTTTACAGACATTAATGATTATGCCAACTCGATAAAATCGGTCCAGTTCTTGGAAACCATCAACAGCTGTTCACAAATGCACAGAACAACAAAGTTGACATTCATTTAAACAGATAAATTATATTAAAATTTGTGTTTCAATAAAACACATTTGGGCGATCAAGTGATTACAAAATAGTTTGTATAAAATAATGATTTATGATAAAAACGATCAGTATTTGTAGCTTTACTGTAGCCACATGGACAAGGTAGATTCTCACCTGAATTGATGTTAAAATGGCTGACACGTCATACGTGGGACTCCACCGGTTCTGGAGAATGTCCAGACATATACTGCCATCGGCATACACTGAGAACACAAGAAACACTCATTCATCTAACACAACTGGATTCTTTTATTAATATATTCAACATTCTGCATTTACAAATGTTAGCAGGGTTGGAAAAAAACTTTATTTTTTTATCAAAAAAAATCTTATTTTTATTTCAATCAGATTTTTTTCAATCTTATGTATACCTGAGTTTTAACAGAGGGTGCATGATCTTAGAACATTATATATATATATATATATATATATATATATATTAAAAAATAAATACCGGTGCTTACATTTACATGCTTAAAAATACAATCACTGTAAATCCTTACTCTCGACTCGAATGCCAAATAAACGTATCAGCCAAATAACAGTATAGGGTGGCAAATCGGTCTAACGCTTCGGGATCAAAATCTAGGATCTGGAAGCACTGGATCCCACTAAATTCACGACTGTCGTTCAAAAGGATAACTTAGCCATCAAAGGGAGCCACATGTAGCTCCAGTTGGGAGCAAGTGATTTTAGCGCCAGCGGTAAACTGCTCCGTGGATGGTTGATTAGCACGCGCAATAGGGAGTGAGTGGGATTGCTCTCCTAAAAAATTATGCCCTGCGTAACTTGCCACGATTATCGGAGAATATAGGCTGGCACAAATGTTTAAATCTAATAATAGTATAGTGCCAAATAAGGTGATTATAGGGTGGCATTTTTCATCAAATAAATACACGTATAGGGATGTTTATTCGGCACTCAAGAGGAACAACTTTGTCCTATTTAACTGTAAACTCAGAAATATGAGCATTAAACAACTTTAGAAGTACTTTAGCAAAATAAAAGTAAATAACATTTAAAATCAAATCAACACTCTAAAACAGAATACAGGCTTATACAGAGTAGAGCTTGGAGCTGATGTTGTGCTCATTGAATTGAGATAATTTCCACAGCTGCTTGTAGTTCCTTAGGCCATAAATATTATTTATATTTTAAGGCAATGACCTTTGTGGTTATTGTTTGTTGAGAGGGTGAATTATCACCTATAATTATAATATAGGTTCACTTTAAAAAAATATTTCTCAATGTACTCTAGCCAGACTGCAAATTGGTACCACACTATACAGATGGTTTCACTTGAGTCAACATACTAAGTTGGTAACAACTAGTACAAGTGTTTGCTTAAGGTAGGATTTATCTCAGGGCTTCCGACTTGGAAATATGCTGCCTCCTGAAGACTTTGTGGCTTCACTGCATTCAGTATGCAGAAATGTGTAAAACGTCATCAATTGATAGCAAATTAGAATGAAACCACATCACAAGAAATTCTACTAATTCCAATCCATCTGTGAGGGTTTCAAGGTCAGAAAATAAAAAAGGTTTTTTGGAGTGATTTAAATCAAACAACTCTGAATGTTAGCCAACATTTTATAGCTGTACTTCAACACTAGAATGTAAAAAAATTACATTACAATTTCTTAAATACTAAATATAAATACAGCCATGTTCATGACTCAAGTCTTGATTAACAAAGCATGAGGATTGTTGATTACCAAAGAGCAGATGAACGAGACATGACTGGAGATAAATAAGGCTGCCCTAGTTCACAATAACCTTCATCTGTTCAGCAAACTAGACATGACTTCAGCCAATGTTGAAAATGTGAATGACTTACATACTATAATGTGGATAATACTTAATTAATAAGATTATAATTAGTAAAACAATATATTATAATTAGTCTTCAAAATGTCAAAAACAATTAAACATTGTATACTAGGCTATTTTTACTGGGCTAATTTCAACAGTTTTGCACGTCTGCACCAGCACAAAAACAAGTTATCAGCAGTTATCAGCGTGCCTGATACGACTCCCGGAATACTATCAAACAGTCAAATGTATTTCAGTTCCTCCTACTTACCATTCGGGTGAAACATTTTAGAGACAAATCTAACTGTTGGTGGCTTGTTAGGGTATTCTTCTGTGAATTCTATCGTCAATTTGAAGGTACCATCTTCAAAAGGCGTCTCGTGAGGTCTGAAAGGGAAATCAAAGTCACCTTTATTTTAACTAATCCAGATTTGTTTCTTTCCCTCACAATATGCTGTAATTCAGACGAAAAAGATTAACAAACATCTTTTTGCATTACAATGTGAAAGGCCGCATAAAGATTGTGGGCATTCTGGGAAGGAAGCCTTGCCCCTTTTGACATGGGCTTACAATTTGTTTATTTGCTAGACTAGAAACCTGCAGATGGATGACAATAGGAACCAATGTCACTGGTGTAGGCAATTAATCATTTTCACCTCCCATGCCCTTGAATTGACACTTCGTTACGTTAACTTTTTTGTGGCTGTGAACTGCTGCAGATGAATTGCTGTTCATCCACCTTGCCCTAACTGTTGTAACTGTTCATCCACCTTGCCCTAACTGTTGTAACTGTTCATCCACCTTGCCCTAACTGTTGTAACTGTTCATCCACCTTGCCCTAACTGTTGTAACTGCAGCTGCTTTCAGCTTTTATATGAAAGGATTACCCCACTTGTCTTCGATCATACGAAACTACTCAGCAGGGCTTCCCCAAGAAAGAGTGCAAATCAAACCAATCAAGATACCGCAAACAATTATGACACTACTAAGGAGAAAGTCAAGTTTAGAAAGTGGGACAGCTTAAAATGTGTCATTTGCATAAATGTTTTGCTCATTTGAATCAGGTCTTTATTTCAACAACAACACAAAAAATAGCCAAACATAAAATATAAATCAGTCTTGATGTTGAAAAGGGCAAGAAGTGTGTCACTTACAACACTTGCCCATTTACCATAAATATAACAAGAAGCAAATAATTATAGTATACAACATGCATGATTACAACTTAACTATTTATATGTCAATATGAATAATGAAATATTACAGTTTAGACTAGGCAATCACTATAGCATAGTTCAAGAATAACAACATGTAAAGACCAGCATAAAAAAAAATTGTAGCTACAATAAATCTATATTTATACAGCCAAGCTGTTATGTTTATACTACATAGCTAACCAAAATGTTAGCAATGTTTTTTTAAATGATGAATGAACATATTAAATAGCTGTCAAGTGAGATCCATAGAATTACACCTTTAACTAAAATACACATTCTCTTTAAATTGGTATGAGTATAATTTTTTTAAGGTGGGACTTTGTCTGGTTACACAGACAGACTTGTACAAAGTAAACAACTTTTGTATATTCACTGGTAGCAAATTGTCATTTGCCTTGTACATAATAAGTGCAGTTCGTAATTCCACAATATCTGGTACTTTCAGGATACTTAACTCGGAGAATAGACAAGAAGTGTGGTCCAACCTCTTAGCTCTACAAATCTCCTCATCACATTGTGTAGCTACTACTAACCAATGTTAAACATGATTCACAATTGATATATAGTAGCAGAAACATAGAAAAGCACTACATGCATTTTTGTTTTGTCATAGTCTCTTTTCAATGTTGCTCTTGTGTCCTTTTTAAAAGTGGTATAACTACTGTACATTGAAGTGATACTTACAGTGATGCACATTGGGCTCGGACACAGACCGATTAAACTTGAAAATGTCCTATCGATGTGGCCTTGATCAGGTCATTTGTCCGATAAAATTATCGTCGGAGCGGTCATGTGTCCTATCTTTTTTATCACTGCGGACACTGAGAACAACTTTTACCGAACTCCACAGTCCGTTTTCTAGTTCGGCTTCTTGCTATTTGGCTGCGTTGGCAATTCATGTCAATATGTCATCTATTTCTGGCCCTGAAGAAGGCGCTTCAACAATAGAAGTTTTTTAAAATGCAAAGTACTTCAGTTACTAAGCATTACGGCGCTGTTTTACGAAAATGTGTTAATTCACTAGCCACTAGGGGTGCTGACAATACCAGAACTGTCCAACAACGGGCGCTCCATTAGTGTGGTCACGATCCACCAGGTGGTGTGCTGGAAATAATTCCGTTACTAGGCACTATCAAGAAGTTCTTCGGTATGTAAGTTCTTACATTGATTTCAGTTATGCGATTTCAGCCAATTTAGATCTGGCTGGTTTCAAATACGCTTGCTGACTTCCTGCAAATCTTTGTCAAGGGCAGTTGGGAATGTTGTTCGTGGACGCCCTCGCCAGCCAGCAACGTCAGTGGATGTGAAATATTGGTCTTTGACTATGGGCAGCTGTGCGGGGGCTTCACGTGACATGCGAAGCATGTCTAAACACACATGCGCGCACACACATACGCATGCACACACACATAATGAAACAATTATTCAAATATATGTACAAATAAAAAAGTTATGCCATTTTAGCAGTTCAATATTTTCATTTTTGTGTGATAATTTTTAAATTCATGTGATTGATATATTGGTACTCAATTTTTGGTGCCTCTCAGTTTTAGTGTCTAATTTGTTACCAAACCAAATCATTGTTGCCAAATCATTAGAAGTGGTGCTGACTGCAATATATGTCATTGTACGTGAATGAAGAATGAAATTAGTTCACCTAATAACTGCAAAACTTTTCATTAGTATTGTTCTTTATAACTACACTGAATTGCACGCTGTATGCTGAACTATGTATGACTATTGCTCAAGTCTCAAAGTGCAACCAAAATCAATGACCATCTTTCACTGTAGTATGTCCTACTGTTTTTGTGGAGTCAGGACTTTCTGTCCTATTGATGTCAGAGGTTCAGGACATTTTGTCCTACCATTTCTGTTTTCAGTGTGCATCACTGTACTTACTTTTATGTTGATCATTAAGTTTAGCTAGCAGTACAATTATATTATGGAAAACGAAGCCTATGAAAAATGAATAAGGAAAAGATGTTTAGACTATAAGTTTTTTACCAAGCCATAACTTCATGATTAACAGTTCACCAACTGTTCATTGTCTTGGATTTGCGTACGCAGATGGTGTTACTGTTTTATTTGATCATTTTCACAGAGACCAACTCTTGACACTGACAGCAATATTAAGTCACACACAAAAACATTAAGTTATATAATATTACAGAAGCCAGAAAATATACAGGTTCACGAAATTTATGTTAGTCTTAGAGATGTTATTTAAAAAATCAGAAGCCGGAAGACAGATTGGTTCCTGATGAATCACGCAATACAGGAATAGCCAGTTGCATCACAAACAACATACTTATGACACAGCGATTAAACTTACCCGAATATTACAGCATTCCATAACATGATATTGTTGTCGGTTGGGGCACCACTTACACCAGCCGGCGGGTCTTCTTGTAACCTGCAATTACATCAAACACACCTTTAACTAAAAAAAATGCAATGTTTAGTATGTACGGAGAAGGGAAAACACTGGAAGCCATTTTGGATTTTCCTTGATTAACGTTACAAGGCCACACAAACTTGCCCTTAAACTTCCCATTACCTTTTGAAATCTCTCATTAGTCTCCTCCTTGCTGGTGTTGACATATTTATAATTTCCTATATACGAATATACAAATATCTTTGGTCATATAGTTTATGGGTGGTTGAAACAGCAAGCTTTCACCCTTCACAATTTGTTGTCCCTATGACGTTCCCATCCGGGTATTTCAGTGATACTCCATGACGTCAATTTTGGATCACATGACTGTCATGTGACAATGGTCTCGTATTTTAGTAGACAGAACAATAAAATGTTGTATTATAATGAAATTAATTATTTTCTGTCTGCTTTAAGAACCAATTGTTTAATGCAAACCCGAAGGACTATTTAATAATAAGTAAATAACAAACTGACATTGTGGTTAAATGACAGAGGCGTGATGTTCGCGTAGTCTGCCGTGACCGTGCCGTGGCGTGGGCGTAACAGAAGGTAAGCGGCGTAAGGCGAGCTGTAGGCTGTACTGTAGGTTACGGGCATAGACCTTTCGCTCGTCTCATTTAAATCTACCTAATATCCACTATGACATGTAAATATGACACAGAATGTAATACTGCTATATAGCTACAAAAACAATATGCCCGCTAAAATATAGAAATGTATGTAATGTAATGTTCTACTAGGTTTTCAGACAATAATATTACTATTGTTTATTATAAAAACAATTAAGTTATATATATATAATTATTATATATATATGTATATAATAATTATATATATATATATAATTATTATATACACATATATATATATATATATGTTTGCACTCTTTTGTTAAATTTACTGCGCGTAATACCATTTACACGTTAGATTACAGATTTGAACATCAACAAACCTAATTTGCTATGGGCGCAATTAATCAACTGAGGAGTGAGTTTTAATATTTAATGTACTATGATGTGGGGCGCGATAGCATACCGGTTAGAAGGCCGGACTCTCAATCGAGAGAACCCGGTTTCAAATCCCACTGCGGTCGCTTCGAACCTTTGGCAAGTTTGATCACCCCACGTTGCCACAGTTCACTCAGCTGTATAAATGAGTACCTGGCAATACAGACAGTGGTGGATATGTGAACGAATAGCCTTCGCGCAGCAATTGCAGCGTGGCTGAATACTTCCCAAAGAAGTTGAGATGGCCTTGGAATGAACAGGTCTGCCAGGGGGTGAAGTGTAAAGCGCTTTGAGCAGTCCTATGGACCGGATACCGCGCTATATAAGAACGTACCTTTACCTTTATGATGATGCAATACAATCTTAGAAACATAATCTAAACTAGGTCATGTGTAAAAATATAAAAAATTTCTTAAAATGGCATCTTGTGTAGGGTCACATACATTCTAGAACTAGATAGGGGATTCAGTCACAAATGCAATCAGGTTTATGGGAGGGAGGGGCATAGTTCTGGGAAACAGCTGAATTTCTACTAGGCATACACAAACACTCCCGTAGGCAACAGACAAGCTAATGGTGCATTTGCCATTTAGATCTATGTGTACTAAATGTTAAAATAATTAAATCAGCTCCTTTACACTATCTACTTTTAAAATAATCTCTATTTTATAGCTTTATTTAATTTATGCAGTTTTATGTAAAGTATGTATTTTATAGTTTTATTTAATTTATGCAGTTTCATGTAACGCGCCTGAGAGCATTTTATGTTAATTGGATTCAGGCGCTATATAAATTCCAATATAATAATAATACTAATAATACTATCATCCTTTTTTGTAATTACAAATGTATGTCAGTTCTTCTGCAATTCTAACATTTATATCACTACTAGAAAAAATCTTGGCTCCAATGAGGCATGGGTTAATTTCAATTGTTAATTGAATTAACTCAATTAAGTTAATTTAATTTGTTAACTACCAGAAAGGCTAGTATAATTTAATTTAATTAATTAACTTTACCAAAAGGGGTTAATTTAACTTAATTGACAAATTCCAAATTAACTCTTAATTAAGTGCTCATTTAACATTTGGCATTACCAGATAGTTCGCAGCCATGTTAGCCAGGCTTTTCCAGAAAGCCTGTAGTCACTATTCCTGCCAATAGGCTGAGAGAGATCAGGTTCAGACATAGACACTATCAACTGTGGGCTGGTCATTCAGGAATTATTTTTTAAGATTCAGATGCCGACGGTTTATTGCCAACATTTCAAAAAATTAACAAGGAATTTGTGGCATTGTGGCATAAGAACTCATCCACCCACCACAGAAGCAGCCATCCAATTACACACACCACTCACTCTCGCCTATGTAAAAATGTACATGTAAATCAGAAACATTACAAAAGAGACACAACTAGGCTAAAACGTGTGAGCAAACCACCACAACGTGTCGCCATGCACTGACGTCATCTTGCATTGAATTGGAGGGAAGGCCTAGATGATAGAATGTCCTCCGGTAGGGTTATAAGGTGATGGTTAATTTACATGGCTTCTGCAAATATCTGTCTAAAGTAAACATTTGGGGCTGGCAACTTGCAGCCAAGTGAACTTATGAACTCATTGCACTTCTGCAGCTATCATTTTTTTTGCACGTATTCAAGTGTACATGTAACACTAAGAGAAAGGTAACGTAACTTTAGTTTGGGAAATAATATACTCTTCGCTATTTATGTCACACCTAAGCTATCGTATACTAACATGAGGCTGCAAAATTGACACAAGGATAAAAAACTACAAAAACAAACAATTAGATCTCAAACAGTAAATATAATTCACATAGTACACCTTTACTTAAAGAAGTTGAACTATCAAAAGCAGTCGACCTCTTTAAACTGTCATGCATGAAGTTTCTACAGATATAAAAATGGAACCATTCCAGAATATTTTAAAGACATATTCATTGCTTATGTAAATGTATCATCGAGGCCAAAACGACAATGAAAGCACCCGAACGCTTTACCGATACAATGAGTAATTTTGTCCCAAAAAACTATGACTGTGACATACAGATTAAACAAACTAAAAAAAGATATTGCCACCTTTGCATCAGACATGTAATACTGTTTTTAATACACAATTACTTCAAGAAAACTATCTTCCAATAATTGTCATGGAGAAAATTAACACCCATTCCTACCAGAGCTTTATCAATTACATTGTACATACTCCAAAAAATATATTATAAGTAAATATGACACAGAATGTAATACTGCAATAGCTACAAAAACAATATGCCCGCTAAAATCTACAATGTACAGAATGTAATGTAATGTCATACTAGGTTTTCAGACAATAATATTACTATTGTTTATTATCAAAATATTTGTTATTTGATTTCTCTATATAATTATGTCTTAACTCATGAAATTATACTAAATAAAATACAAACATTTACTGTATAAACAGAACTGATTTGAACACTCACTGAAAATGTTTCACTGAAACTAATATAATATGTAATATTGTACAATTTGCAAATGATATATTTTGAGAACTTTTGTATTATAATATTATTGCTGTTTACACTGTTTGCACGGCCTGTATTATTGCTATCATTACTATAGTATTATTACTATCATTACTATAGTATTATTACTATCATCAGTATTTTTAGTACTATCAGTACTCTAAGTTTTTATTAGTTTTTTATTGTTGTTGGTCAAAACTGCAAACTGTACGATAGTGATCTTTCAGGTCTTAGTGCAGACCTCCCTTGTTGCACTATACATAGGGAGGCCTGTATGATAGCGATCTTTCAGGTCTTAGTGCAGACCTCCCTTACTGCACTATACGTAGGGAGGTCTGTACGATAGTGATCTTTCAGGTCTTAGTGCAGACCTCCCTTACTGCACTATACATCAGGAGGCCTGTATGATAGCGATCTTTCAGGTCTTAGTGCAGACCTCCCTTACTGCACTATACATAGGGAGGCCTGTACGATAGTGATCTTTCAGGTCTTAGTGCAGACCTCCCTTACTGCACTATAAATAGGGAGGCCTGTACGATATCGATCTTTCAGGTCTTAGTGCAGACCTTCCTTACTGCACTATACATAGGGAGGCCTGTATGATAGCGATCTTTCAGGTCTTAGTGCAGACCTCCCTTACTGCACTATACATAGGGAGGTCTGTAAGATAGTGATCTTTCAGGTCTTAGTGCAGATCAATATACTCTATTTGTTACTGTTGATACATTTATGATACATCACTTAACATGTAATATATATATATATATATATATATATATATACGCATATATATATATATATATATATATACGCATATATATATATATATATATATACGCATATATATATAATATATATTACATGTTAACATGCAATGTAATAGTAATTGTAATAGAAAGCAAAGTAATAACAATTGAGCTATTATTTGCTATTACAATTGAACATTTCAATCTCACCAAAATACAATTTCATTGAAAATAATCAGACCAAAAATTCTGTACTTTGACATAACATGACTTGCTAACATTTCCAATTTGGAACCTTTTTTGTGGTGATAAAATGGTTTAGCATCCAAATCATGACAGTCATTGAACTTTAGCACTGTTAGCAGGAGACACTGTGACAGTGTGACTGCTGCATGGCTAATTGGTCATTTGAAGCCATATCCACCAGCCATCTATCCTTTTCACACAAGCCTATTCATTCATTCACTGAAGCAGGATAAGAGTTCCAGGCTTCCAACACTAAACAGACTGTCTTTAATATCTGAATCAATCGATCAATCAATCATTGCCATCTCCCAACTTTAGCTGCCAGCCTGCCATGCTGGGTAATGTTTGAACAAAATGCAGGGGCTTATACCAACTTTTTCTCAGTTGGTAGCTAGCTTGCACACTATTGACCAAAAGTGTGAAAAGCATCCTATCATTGAGCCAATAATTAACTGTCCACCAAGCAGTAGCCGAGCAGTATGTGTTATGTAACAGTGACACTGCTTTTCTGTTTCATTCCAATAAATATATGAAACTTGGCTACATCCGACTGGAATTGTGTGAGGTTAATTTAATTGGGAAATTAATTGTAATTTTAATTGCCAGCAAGATCTATCGCCCCGATCGATGTTGCTTGAGTGATGCAGTTTTCCAGAAGCTCATGTCAGTTAAATGCAATAGCCATCTTTTAAAGTAAGCTTGTAAAGCGATCTTGTTGTGATGTTAGATATGTGATGTGATATAAAACATCTAGAGATCGAGTACAGTGAGACTACAGACAGGACATCTTGCCACATCTCAGTATTGTTGTATGCAAGAGATTCTGTGTTGACAACAATCAATTGACACTAAAGTAAACAGTTGTTTTGCCTCCAAAATAATGTATAAACTGTTATCTAAGTATTTGCTGTTAGTTTTTCATGAAATGTGCACTTACTATCGACGATACACCCATCACTTAATTTGAATCTATGTAACTGATTAAGTATGTAAAATGTTTAATTGAAAGAAAATAATTCCGATGGAAAATGTAATAGCTTAAAATGTAATAGTAATATTTTACATTGCCTTCAGCGTGTAATAGTAATAGAAAGGAAACTAAGTAATAGTAATATATTACAATGCAATGTAATAGACCCCAGGCCTGATACATGCATCAAATATTTTCTAATTTACATAGGCACATTAAAGCATAACCAAGCTACTAACTAGTACTACAGCTTAAACTTTTTCTTCCCAATCCTGCATGGTCGGTGTCCATACTATTTTCATGGAACAGATATCAACACTTCCCGTACTTTCTATCAATATCGGTGAGAGAGTGGCAACTTCGTCCAGTAGAATAGTTTCCCATTCCTGCTTCAGATAGTCTAGTATCACACTTTCCTTTAAACTGTGACTGGGGTGACACCAAGTTCATTAATATCATTACATTTAGAAGCCACAAACCTTCCAGTATTCTGTATTGAAAGAACAACACTATGCAGTTCGATCATGGGCTAGTGACTGTGTAGCAGAAAGTCATACCCGTGAAATTTCCATCAAGTATGACAGAGGGCGTGGTACAAATGGAGACTTTTTTCATGATGCATAACTCGTCCATGCGCAGCACATGTCTAGCCAGTTCCAAGAGCGGCGCATCAGCAGCTTTGCGATGTTTACATCAAGTTGTCACGTAGTAATGTAGCCGTATGACTGCCTAGCAGTCAGGCCATGCAGCATGATCAGAAACCACAGGGTTTACAAATAATCGAATTAGTGAACAGCCATGCACCCGAGTCATATGTTCATGACCCACACAATGAAGAGTCTCGTGAAGGTGTAGGTCAAGATGGCAGTTCAGGTCCGCCGTCTTGGTAGGACCGTGATATGGAAGTAGGTCAAGATGGCAGTTCAAGTCCACCATCTTGGTAGGACCTTGATATGGAAGTAGGTCAAGATGGCAGTTCAGGTCCGCCGTCTTGGTAGGACCCTGATATGGAAGCACCACTGAAATCCATACCAGGATTCTGAAATGAATAAAAACATGCTATAGCCACATTGGTAATATTGATCAATATCACTACTACCACTTACATCAATTGTTTTATGCATTATGCCAGTGTGCCAACTCTGCCCTTGAATGATGACAATTATTAATATATGGCAATTCTTATTACAATTTAACATTAACATTTTCAGTATGATTACAATAGTTATTACAATTAGAGAAATGTGATTGCAACTATACTATTTTCTATATCTGTTATGACATTTTTAATTATATTGGACCAATCCCAGTGTCTATTTGAATGATTTCTAGACACTAGAAACAAAAGAACAACCAAGCCCAACCATGGAAACATTTTAGTGTTGGTGTCACCGAAGTGGTCATTGGTTATCTGGCAAGTCCAAAATACACCAACGGCACGAGTTTCCAAAAAAAAGTAAAGGTAAGTTTTTATACAGCAATGTATCTTGTTCTAGGGACCATTTAAAGAACCTTACACTTCACAGACCAGCTCGTTCAAATGCCAACTCAATAATTTACAACAGACAGACACTTGAGCTCCCAGCACTAACAGCTTTAAAGCTTAGTGCAACCACATCTAGTATCTCCAAACTGTCCCCACACATCCTTGGCTTAAATGCTCACTTAATAGCCCAGTCAACATCTGAACTGAAACTTCCCTGGAAAGCATTCAGCCATGTCAAAAGTATATATCCACCATGGTCTACAGTCAGGTACCAAGTTATACATGACATCATTTGAGAGTGCAATGTTCTAATACTGTGTTTACTGCAACCAACAAAATTTTAACTTTTCATAGATTAATAAATTTGTCAGAAGTTAAGAACAGGTAAAAAGATCCCATTAGTATCAGTTTATGCTCAATTTGCTTCATAAATCTTGAATGACAACAACAACCCACCTCAATTTGGTAGCGTTCTAGGGTCAATTTCTGCTGCATCTGATCCCATGTCCACGGGTCGGCCTCGTACTGTCCATCAAGCAGAGACTTCCAGCAGCTGCCAGCCGTCCTGTCAGACTTGGGAAGGCAGATCACGAGCAGCTTCTTGTCTTCTGCCAACGTAAATAGTTCAAATAATATGTGCAGTTTAACTTTTGTTAAAATCATTGACAGAATTACCTTAGATTGTTAGATCAGATAACTTGCAATTTAAGTCTGACTAGCCTCATAATGCTTTGGTATATAAAGCCGGACCAAAGTTTTACTGGACCCAGTCTAAAATTATTTATTAGTTTGTCCGACGATTTAACCAAAACTAAATAACAAATTTGTACAATCAATCAAGCTAGCATTCCATAATCAGTAGATATTAGATATGATTATTTTGTTTGCAAAATGAGTCTGAAATTAGATAAGGAAAAAATCAAATAATATTTTATTGACTCCTCACAGACATCATGGATACTGTGATAACAGGCATTGTAAGATAGGATAGCCTTCATCGTGCAGTAATTTATTGTCAATAAATTATGTATAATTTTATATTTGTGTTGTACTTAAATATAAGTGTAATCAAGTTGCATACATGCAACTACAGTTTATGATGTCAGAAGTGGGATATAAATCCAAGGGTTACTGCCTCTGTAAACACGACCCATGACTTGGAAAGTCAAAGAAACGATGCGTCCCATTGGTTGGGTGACAAAGTGTCGCCCAACCAATTGGACAACTAATCGGTCATGTGACTGGGAATTTAGTCTCACTACTCTTACTTATGGGAGTAGTATGTGTTTCTTCAAGGAGTATGTTTTTCTTCAAGAGCATGTATTTTTCAAGACTTCAACAAAGTTCACTTTGTTGACTTTTTGAATATGTTGCAAAAAGTGTAACAATGAAAACAGAACAATAAAGCTAGATAAACTGTCTCAAATTTTCAAATTAGTTTGTGCAACAAATCTGTGTATACTGAATGTAACCTAAAACACAACAATGTTGCCAAATTGACTTTAATTAATAAATCAACTTTTTAACACCTCCATCCTACAAAACCAGAATATTTTAGCAGCTTCACTCACCAATTGTCCACACAATATCGTCTGCATGGACTTCTCGGAAGAGTTCACCCTATATGAATTGGACATTGAATATTTGTTATTAATGAAGATAATTGCATTCACCACTTAATGACAATGAAAATTGTTTACTATCATATTTAATTCATATAATTATATGTTGCTTTTATTGATCAAAACAGGATTTGACAAAAACATTACTGCTGGTCAGTGAAATGACAAATAAAGTAATTATGCAAACAGTTTTCTTGAATCCAGGCCCACCTCATTTTCACCATTATAACGACGCAATATGTAGTGGAATTGCAAACAATGGTGAAATGCATATACAGGGTGTATAGCAATCTGTTGAATGTGTAACATTTGGGGTGTAAAAACGCATTTCACCCCCTTTTCCAATGTTCAAACATGCAGATGTAACGGTGTTATGTATCTAATATTGCTTATGAAATGCCTGCATTACTTAGTCATCTACACATTCAAGTGTCAGTGATGAAATGCATTTTTTTACACTCAAAGTAAAAATGCTAAATAATTTACTCATTCAACAGATTACTGTGGTAGGCACTTCAACAAAATATGCTGCCTCGGTCGTTCCATGTGCGCGAAAATCCGTTCATGATTAGCGCTGCAGCGATTACTGGAATCTTGTTCACGTTTTGTTTTGCCTCATGTTTTGTCGGCTGTTTCCATTAATTTTCGTCAGCTTTGATGACACCTTGGAAAGTGTTAAGTTAACTTTCTTAGTTGTTTTTTTTTAATTTGACTAAAATAAATCTGACAAATGTTGACTAGACAGCATAGGTGTGTTTCTAATGCAAGTAGCAAAAATTAGTAAATTCTTCAGAACATGTCATTGTTTCTAACGTGTTCTATAGGTCGACGTTAGTACGTGGGGGAAAAATCGTTATTCCGTTCGAACAAGAAATGTGATTTTAGAGATATGCAACATCGTGAAGTTTTATGGATATGTGACACTGAGAAAGAGTCTCCAGAACGAAATCATAACTTATTTACCTTTCTCTGAATTGAATTCACTACAAAGCCAATACCATCTGTTTTATATTATTATTAATGGTTATGTTGTTTGGATTTGCTACAATCAGAAACATATAGAAATCTGGGAAAATATTTCAGAAAATGAAAATATGCCTTTTCAAGAACAATGTTCTTAGTATCCTATTTTATGGATCAGAATCCTGGAAAATGACAAAGACTATCAACTATACAGGCTTGAAGTCTTTCAGAACAGATGCCTTCACAAAATATTCAAGATATTCTGGCCTAACACCATCTCCAATGCAGAACTCCACAGAAGAACATCAACCCAGCCCATCACACTGGAGATAAAATGATGCAAATGGCAGTGGATTGGCCACGTCTTGAGAATGCCGCAGACAGCAATAGTCCGGACTGCTCTCAGATGGACACCAGATGGAAAACGAGTGAGAGGAAGACCGAAAGAAACCTGGAGAAGAATGGTAGAGTGAGAAAAGAAAGAACATAACTTGACCTGGGGGAAGTTCGAGAAAACATCGAGAGATAGGCTGCAGTGGCGTGCTCTGGTGTCGGCCTTATGTGCACTTATGTGCACAGATTATTAAGTATGTTGTTTGGATCTTGCTTAGAGCCTAGAAAAATACAATAATTTTTTTTAAATACTGCAATTTTTCAATGATTTTGAAAAAAATATTGAAAAAAAATTTTGCAAGAAATTTATATTCTAAATCACAATGAATTATTTTATTAAGTGCAAACTAATTGTTAAAAAAATGGTTGAGTTAAATACTTGTAAAACAGTTACAACTAATTATTTAACTACAAAAATATGTATTGTGACAAGCTGCCACTGGACATAATTGGCGTATAAACATATAATTATACCTCTCAAGACCAAGTTGCAAGATTTTGTTTGTGACCTTTCACACTTATCTTAATGGGGGTTGGGGGTATGAAAACCAATTTAACAATCTGCTGACTTTGTGTGCTAATTAGCTAATGGTGACTTATTAAATGCATTGAGTTACTATTAAATTACTGGGTGATGTATATTTATGACCCTAATTCATGTGTTTGTAAACTCTGAACAAATTATATAAATACCTTCATAATCACGGAAGTCATGGCCTTTTATTGAAATATGTCAGTCTGTTGATTTTGCGCACAAATTAGCTAATACTAACTTATTATTTGCATCAGTTGAATTATAAAATGACTATGTAATGTATATGTGTGACCCCAATTACTGTGTTTTTAATCACTGAACAAACTATATAAATATCTTCATAATCATGGAAGTTATAGCCCTTTATTGAAATGTGTCGGTCTGTTGACTTTGCGCACTAATTAGCCAATATTGACTTATTAATTGCAGTTGAGTTACTATTAATGATAAATGACTGGGTGATGTATAATTATGATCCTAATTAATAAAAAAATGTATTGAAAGAAAATACAAAATGAGAGTGTTTTCTCTGTATGCGAGACAAAAAATTTCAAATGTTTGCCGTATTAAAAATGTAATATCTTTGGATCAAATAAAGATATACTAATAAAATAAACAGTTCTTGGTTTTCATGTTCTAGAAGCCTTCTAGAGGTCTTAGTCTGTTTACGAAATATTTGCCCACTATGCGAATGCACAGTGGTGGCACAGTGTTGTTTTTGAGCGGCATAAACTTGTGTGAAATTTTTTCCAATCTAAATTCTTGGAGTTGGACAGTGAGATCGATTTTACCGAAACCAAAATAATAACTTATTTACATTTCTATGAACTGAATTCATTACAAAGCCAATACTATCTGTTTGATATTTGCTTTGCAAAACAAATTTTATTAAAGATTATCATATTAGTAATGCTATTTTTATGTAGTTTTATTTTCTTGATACTATATCAAGTAGTATATGTATATTGCATGTACTTTTGTCTGAAATAAAAGATTGATTAATTGATACTGGTTAAACTGGTTGGGTCTGGCTGTGCTAGAATAATGAAATTATGCAATTTTCCAATGATTTGCAAGATATATATATGTGCAAGATATATATATATATATATATATATATAAACAATTATTTCATTAATTAAGTTGAAGCAGATTCTTAGAATTTTTTGGATTAATATACTAAATTTTACTTTTAATATTTAGCTGCAACTACACTACCAGTTAGTTTGTGACATTATCTATACATGTGGATTTTTACTGGAAGACTGAACAATAATTTCACCAGATTTGCATGTAGAATCAAGATAATCAGACCAAATATATGTGACACAAGAAATGTCAAATTCATTTAGATAATTTTCATTTCACATTTAGTAACTAGAAGTAAAATTGGGCTAATATGTGTGTNGTGTGTGTGTGTGTGTGTGTGTGTGTGTGTGTGTGTGTGTGTGTGTGTGTGTGTGTGTGTGTGTGTGTGTGTGTGTGTGTGTGTGTGTATATATATATATATATATATTAGTAACATGTATATTATTTATGAACAAAATTATTTTATAGGTTGAGATATAGGTTGCATATATGATATAGGACTGTTTTGTATTCCTGGATTTATGAGACAGTGAACTGTGAATATTGCTACACTCAGCATACAGTGAACAATCGTCATGCACTTCTCCCAGAGGGAGTAATGTAGAATCTTGCAGTAGTCATCCATTCAACAATGTTGGGTTCAGCAGTGAAAATTTTATAATAAACACTACTTCATGTTGAATTGGACATTATTTTATGAAACAGTGTCTGAAATATAAATATTGCTTTCCTGAACCTGCAGTGTACTGCACAGACCTGGGGTGATTCCAACTCCGGAATCGGAATCAAAGGACGATTCGTTTGGAGTTAATTCAGTGGAATCGGAGTCGGAATCATAATCGGAGTTGGAATCATTTGCAGTGGACTTGTAATCGGATTCACATTGAGTGGAATCAGAAGCATCATGAATGTCACTACTAGTGTTTGCACAGAAAAGCCACAGGTTCTTCCACATGGGACATGGCTAATTGCAATTTACTTTTATATCTCACTGCTCACTGGCCAGTCACTGCTAGTGTTTGCTCAGAAAAGCCACAGATCCTTTTGAAGGATTAAATCCTTTGGTTTATTTGCAGTTTGTTAGAAGAGTCTTCATATGCCTGGTTCAGATCCGGCCGGGTCATACCTAGACCATGGCTAATTGCAATTTACTTTTACTGATTTCTTCACTGCTAGTGTTTGCACAGAATCATACAAACCCTTCTAAAGGATTAAATCAAAAGTTGTGCTGGAGTCAGAATCGGAATCAAAAGTTGTACTGGAGTCGGAATCGGAGTCGGAATCGAACCGAGACAACCGGAGTCGGAATTGGAGTCGCAAAAGTAAGCTGGAGTCGGAATTGGAGTCGGAATCGAACCGAGACAACCGGAGTTGGAATCAGAATCGGAATCGAAAAGGTCTGCTGGAGTCGGAATCGTTGAAGCGGAATCGAACCCAGGTCTGGTACTGCATAGGCAGGACATTACAAAATCTAAGAATATATAATAAATTGTGTTATATTTATCCAATGACATTGTTTTTTTCTATACATTTCTCCAACAATTATTTCACCAAAATCACCATGCACGAATATTTTAGTGTTCTTTATAAATACTACTGTATTATTTGGCAGGGAAACAAAACCAAGGCTCTGCAAAAAATTATTTATAAAAATATCTTCATAATCATGCAAGTTCTGTTTTTTTTATTTAAATGTGCTGGTCTGTTGCCTTGGCATGCCAATTAGCCAGTGTTGATTTATTAATTGAGTTACTATTAATAATACTGATGTATATCTAGGACCCTACGTAATGTTTTTGAAACACTTAACAAATTATACAAATATCTTCATAATGATGGAAGTTATGGCCTTTTATCAAAAGGCCATGTTGAGTTTGAGCATTAATTAGCCAATATTGACTTAGTAATTGCATCAATGGAGTTATGAAATGACTGTGTGATGCATGTTTAATATTGTTTGTAAACCATGAACAAATTATACAAATATTTTCATAATCATGGAAGTTATGTCTTTTTTATCAATATGTGTTGGTCTGTTGACTTCACACACTAATTAGCAAATATTGGCTTATTAATTGCACGAGCTACTTTCAATCCCTCTTAATTTTGGTTCTGCTATTTCACCATTTCTACTATTTTTTTTATTCCACAAATTTCCTTTAGAGAAAACTATTTCCTGGTTACTTGTTTTACACTCTCTCTGTGGTCATATTTCACTGGCTCATGCTTCCAATACTTGCCCAACTTTCTCTTAAAGCAGTCAATATTTGGAGCCGTCACCACTTTTTAAGTCAAACTGTTCCACACTGCTACCATTGTGAAGTGAAAGTTTATTCAACAACAACAACATTATACAAGTGCATAGTATGGTGTGCTGCTGCTGCTGCTGCTGCTGCCGCCGCCGCCGCCGCCGCCGCCGCCGCCGCTGCTGCTGCTGCTGCTGAAGGGACAAAGCTGAAGTCATACGACTTATAAGGTGCTATGTCCTTCTCAAACTAAATAAATGCAATACAAGTAAAAAATTAAATGCAAAATAGCATTCACAATTCACTCATAAACTTATTACCGTGGTGCTTGTGCTAATTATAAATTAACTAATTACATAACGTTCAATTAAACGTTTATAAATATGCTGTAAGTAATGACAACTTGAATGTTTTTTAAATTGTGTTAAACTTGGTAGCTGAGTTATTTCATTTGCTAAACTGTTCCACGTATTTATACCTTTGACAGTGAGTGACAGTAGTCTGAGGGCGGTGTTTGTTTTTTTAACATAAAACAGTTTGCTTTGTCTGGTACCATATATGTGTATAGCTTCGGTTGGTTTAAAGAATGCTTGAACCATTTAAAGAGTGATTATTTGCTTTATAGAGTATAATCATAGTCTTGTATGTAACTAAATCATGAAGTTTAAGTATTTTTGAGCTGTGGAAAAATACAGATGTATGATCATGGTAATTATGGTTATAAATAATCCGTATAGCTTTTTTCTGAGCAGAAATAGTTTCTTGAGCCTGGATTGATACGTACTTCCCCATATCTCAGCAATATGACATGTGGTTCAACAAGTGATTGATATAATATGTGTAATGCTTGACAATCAAGAACATGCATAGTTTTATACAAAACTGCTATGCTTTTTGATACTTTTGTTTCAACCATTTTTATATGTTAGGTTTTCATCAATAGTTACTCCAAGGAATTTTTTATGTGTTACCTGCTCAATGTTTGTTCCATTCAAAGCTATATGCACATCTGTTCTAGGTTGTTTTTTATTGTTAAACATTATAAAATTTGTTTTGTTCACATTGAGCGATAATTTGTTCGCTCTGAACCATAGGCCTAGTTGCTTTAGTTTGTTGTTAACTACACTGGTTACATCATCAATATTACTAGCCGAGTAAAAAAAATTTAGTATCATCTGCAAATAGAATATGAAAATTGTGAAACTGTGTTTCCTCAGCTCGAGATTTCTGTGCCCCCCTTGTTCTTGAAACAGCATCAATGAGTGTCTACCTTTCATATCTGAGCATGGGCATGTCTAAAGCTTGTAGTCTGTCCGGGTATGGTCTTCCTCGCATCTACGGTACCATCTTGGTTGCTCTCTCCTGTACTGCTTCCAACTAATCCATCTATGTACTGTCATGTGGTCCCCAGACGGACACTGCATATTCTAAATTCATTCTCACCACTGACATGTAGTCTGAAGGTCACCACATTCAGGAACATAAACGATCGCCTTATTCATCCTGCAGTCATGTTCACCTTTTTAACTGTGTTCTCAATATGGCTCTTGAATGATAGTTTCCTGTCAATTTCCACTCCAAGATGCTTTTCACATTGTGAGTACTTTATTACTCCAATCATAAATGTTGTTTAGGCCGTCTTGCACGAGTTTATCCTCTACTCTGCTATCAATTTCCTTCCATACCTTGTTATCATCCGCAAACAGGTATGGGTGTGACTGTATAACTACATCTGGTAAATCATTCACATACATTAAGAATAAAAAGTGGCCAAGAACGGTTCCTTGTGGCATTCCTGATACAATTATCTTTCTCTCTGATAATTCTCCCATTATCCGTACTTCCTGTGGTCTACCGCCGAGGAAGTTTGCAAACCACTCAATTATATCGTCAGTAAATCCATATGCCCTTGAGTTTAGATATTAGTCTTTTTTGTAGCACTTTAATGATACATGACTGGATTATGTATATTTATTACCCTAATTAATATAGTATATATATAATATATAAAAGTACATATAATAAGAATAAAAAATATAGAATACACACACGTTGTGTAAAAGTACACATAAAAAAGTTTAAAGAATTGCTTAACAAAACTCTCATTTTACTTCATTTAATTCTCGCAAAATTATCAGAACATAATTGTGAAGTGCAGATTGCATGGATTTAAATACCAAAATTAATTACAACATTGATACATCTATAATTACTTGTTCGCACTAAATTTAACAATAGTTGGTTGCAAACACTTCGATTGCATGGATTTTGAATCACGGAAAATGACTTGACCTAAATTACTAGAACAGAGCGTTACAGCCTATGTTCCCAGTCTCGGTGCTAACAGTTGAAAAAATATTAAAAACTAAAAACTAACTTCATTTGCTAATGCTAAACAAGCATAAACTTGAATTACTTGCTCACAATAAGCCTATAATAATAATAAGGTTGTTAGCACAAAGTATTTAATGATTTGTCGTGTGCCCATCTTGCACCACTTCCCAGGAACCTGCGGCAGTGCCGAGATTAAAGCAAATGCAAACACTAAACAGCGCATGCCTAGCTAATTTCCTAAATGATGCTGTACTCATCCGAACAAGCACACAGTTATAATACACACATCATTATAAAGCTGAAATACTGAAGATTTTATTTACTGACATGCTAAAGTTGTTTTATGAATATTTACCATTATTTTTAACTAATATTCACAAGGTAAAAGTAAACACGGCAGACCTTGGGCAGAAGTACTCGGTACTCATGTACTCGAGTACATTTTTAAGCACTCATACTCATATAACTTATGGGTCATGTACTCGTACTCATACTCAATGTACTCAGATTTTATGAGTACATTACGAGTACATCTGAGTACTTTCTCAATATATGCTGTGAAAATTAAGTAATGTGTAGTTAACAAAATGAAATTTTCCTGAGGTATTTGAATGTTCAACTATTTTTTAAGTACTTTGTTATTTATTATTTCTGATTAATGTGACTATGATAGCACCAGGTCCCAATACCTCCCAAGACGGTTAACCCCCTTACCATCCCTACACCCCCCATGGTGGCATTCTCCCATGATTATGATACCGAAAAAAGGCAACAGGCAGCATCTTTTCCCAGTCAGAAACACCCAGTTAAGCAAACAACTGTAGACTACCAGTTCAGGCCATAATCCATTAATCCTTAAGCCACCAGGATGTCCACAAAGCACCATTCATCAGTTAGCCATGGAATGCCTTTAATGCAGTTAGGAGGCTATGCCACTGGGCACTTGCTGACAGTGCTAACTGCTAAGAACTGCCAGCTGAGTCTTCCTCTGTAGAAGTAAGGTGACTCAAGTCAGACTGCCTGCTGCTCTACACCAGTGTAAGTATAATCTGGTGCCAGTAGTCCGACTAAAAAATACAAAGGGGATTTTGAGCTTGTTATATTGGCATGTGCTAACTCTCTCAACAAGAGCATAAAATATAAATTGCAAACTTCTAATATAAATAGATTACAAATTGCAACACTGCCTATGTGCACCAAAAGAAGACAAACTGAACTGATGTTTCAGCATGTAAATTGGTTTCATGTGGTCTTTATTCAAAACCAGGGCATTAGCCAGAGTAAAATAAAAATAAAATTATTTGAACTGTCTTAAATGACTCTTAGCACACACAGTCGTGATTCGATGAATGTTGTCAGCGGCAGAATAGCGGATACTGCCAATCTATAAGACTATACATTTTCAAACTTGACATCGTTGGAAAATATTGATACTGAGGCTGGTCTCTATTTATTGTAATCATGTACGTCATTGGTTGGGAAACACATTTCTATGGACTTTCTCAGTGCCTATCCATTGGCGCTCTCATTTGAAGAAACTATCCCGTCACTCGGATGTCGTGGGGCGAAAATGGCACCTGCCAAGCAAGAGTGAGTGAAAATATGCGATATGTCAAAGTTCACGACAATCGATGCCTTTTTCGTAAACGTGAATAAAAGCAGTGTTTCTGCGATTGTCCCTGAACAGTCCGAGTCAGCATCCTTTGTTACGTTGGTGGAGATCCATAATGTTGATGTGCCTATCACTAGTAACCGAGACAATACTGTATTGTTGCCAACCGCCGGTACTCTGCAGTGGCCAAGCGCGATCGCGGTCGACTTCGAAACTGATTCAGGCTAAAGTTCACATCCATAGTAGGCCTTACTATTGGCAGCAGTTTCCTGGTTGCTGAAAGAAAACTCAAACGGCAGGCAAACCATGAACAATTAGGCTGTGCTTAGTTTAGTAAATTCATATTGTTTTTTGTCCAATAACCATAGCCTAGGGTTAGGCATAGCCATGACATAGCCTAGGGTTAGGCATAGCCATGACATAGCCTAGGGTTAGGCATAGCCATGGCATAGCCTAGGGTTAGGCATAGCCATGGCATAGCCTAGGGTTAGGCATATACATGGCATAGCCTAGGCAGTACTGGATGATTGCTGTTTTATCAAAGATGTAATGTGTCAATGTATTACCTTCAAAATGAATTGTATTACTGAGTGCTATATCTTCAAAGTTCTATTTTTATTTGTTGCTGCTTTACTTTTAGTGTCAAGCATTTGATTTTGAGTGTGATTGTAATCATATTTGTTCAAATTAGATATATTTGCATGCATGTACTTAAAGTCTTCAGATGCTTCAAGCATTATTTCCATGTCTACATATTGAAATAAAGTTTCAAGTTACTTTTTCACGAACTTTGTGTTGGATCTTCTATTAGTATTACTGTGCAGGTGATAATGCCAACCTTGCAGCACAGCTAGTAAAACTCAGTTGGGCCAATAATGGCTAAACCTGCCATTTAAAATACCTAATTTGGCCAATAATGGCTGTCATTTGACATTTGCTCAACTTGCATTGAATTACCAGTGCAAAAACCAAATGGGCCAATAATGGCTGTCATAATATCAACAAGCATAAGAATGTGGTTTAACAACTCTAAAGACAACGAGGTTAAGAGGAGATCAGATTGAAGTTTTAAGATATTGAAT
>SDWI01001899.1:41537-52526 GCA_009193005.1 Lamellibrachia luymesi
GTTAAAGGGACCGGGGGTTCCTGTCCACATTCTGCTGTTAAAGGGACCGGGGGTTCCTGTCCACATTCTGCTGTTAAAGGGACCGGGGGTTCCTGTCCACATTCTGCTGTCAAAGGGACCGGGGGTTCCTGTCCACCTTCTGTCGTTAAAGGGACCGGGGGTTCCTGTCCACATTCTGTCGTTAAAGGGACCGGGGGTTCCAGTCCACATTCTGCTGTTAAAGGGACCGGGGGTTCTTGTCCACATTCAGCTGTTAACGGGACCGGGGGTTCCTGTCCACATTCTGCTGTTAAAGGGACCGGGGGGTTCTGTTTTTAAAGGGGCTACCGTTCAGAAACTTCAATTTCGTTCAGCCCACGTGGCCTGTGCTTTTCGGAAGGTATCCAACAGCCGTTGGTCCTTTCTGCTTGGTGTGCGATTGCTAGGTAAAATAAAATATCACACACAGGGGTAAATGTATAACCTGTCGTAGATTCGACAACTGTGGAAAAGGAAAACTCTAATAAACCAGGCTGTAGGAGTTGGAACCGAGTTAACTGTGATTATAGCACCAGAAAAATAATGATGATGGTGAACCACCAACAAAATAGGGCCTTGGCTGTTTTACATATCGTCGTCGTTGTCGTTGTCATGGCATCAAGTAAAAACTGTCGCACAGTTTTGTTGTCGAAAACAAATTACTGTGAGAGTGCACGCCGCAAAAAGTGGCCAGAGCGTAACGTCATGAATAATGTCGGCGTCTCGAGTAACACAAAATATTTATTTAGTTTTTTGCTATGCGAAATTGCTACGTAATACTTGCAGCCATAATAACGTCTAACCACGCCTCGCCCTTCTATTACGTAACTTCAGACGCACATTAAAAAGACACGTGAACAATTCTACGTAATTGTTCGCATGGCGTTGCGTACAATTCTACGTAATAACTACAGAGGGTAATTCAATTGTTCATAGAAAGGGTAATAGTTGGGTGAATAAACATTGATATCGATGCAGAATGCCCAGACTATTAACACGTTGACAACGTTGACATCGATGCAGAGTGCCCAGACTATCAACACGTTGACAACGTTGACATCGATGCAGAACACTAAACGGTTTATGGACTTTGAGAGCTCATGTGACGACCCCTTAGCTACTGCCTAAAACACTTGCTCTGTGTGCTGTATCAGAAAGCACGTTTTTGTTAGAGCCACGACAAAGCAGCAAACCAAAGAGCACGCAAACCGTATTGTGTACGTCAGTGCCGCTCGCGAATGTTATTGCATGACTGAGCGCTACAGCTTTCACCTGTGTCCGTCTCGGGTGTTATCTGATGCGGTCTAATGAGTTCTGTCTCATCGACTCAACAGTGGCACAGGTAGTCGGCAGCGGGAGAGGCATTAACTTGACCGGACTGGACTCGCGTGAAGGCGAACTCACAGGTAAGACATGTGTGTGTGTGTGTGTGTGTGTGTGTGTGTGTGTGTGTGTGTGNNNNGTGTGTGTGAGTGTGTGTGTGTGGTGTGTGTGGTGTGTGTGTGAGGGCGAGTTACACATAAATGAAAACATTGTTGGATTCTCGATAAGCCAATGGTTTCCTTGTCCACCTGCCATCTGGGGTTTTGCCCTGGATGACTATCTTGTTAAATCTTGCTAATACATCGAATTTTACGTGTTCACTTTCTCGATCGTTTAAGCATATCAGTGCTCATTGTAAACACTGTGTCAGTTGCTATGGGGTCAGTGAACACTGTGTTAGTTGCTATGGGGTCAGTAAACACTGTGTTAGTTGCTATGGGGTCAGTAAACACTGTGTTAGTTGCTATGGGGTCAGTGAACACTGTGTCAGTTGCTATGGGGTCAGTGAACACTGTGTTAGTTGCTATGGGGTCAGTAAACACTGTGTTAGTTGCTATGGGGTCAGTAAAAGACTCGTGTAAACAAGAACAACCTGGTTGAACTGGACGACGTCAGTCTTATGCCAAGTGCAGCCACGCGTCATCCGAACGAAGCAATTATCTGATGAGATTGTAATGTGCAATCTTCGCTCAACTGGCGCAATGAACCTTGCGAATTTAATAGAAAACGCTGGATTCGTTCAGTACATGACAGGTGCGACGCACGTGAGTGGAAATATACTTGATCTGGTGATCACTCCGCGTGCGTCCATCCTCATAGCATCACCTGTTACTCCGCCAAATGTGGTAATGTGACCTTCTTGTGGTCAAACCTGCGCGTCCGAAATGTCGCGTGAGGTTTCGAAAGAACGCGTTCGCTAATGACATCTACGACGCGCTAGTTATGAGTTCACGACCCACCGCTGAGCTCTTGACACTGTCGTCGCGAACATCATCGACAAACACGCACCGACCATCACACGAGTCAGCCACATTCCTGTTAAATTGTTTCGAAATTGATACAGCCCCATCTGATATTGTTTGCAATCTAGATGTTTTAAACATAATTACCTCTCAAGAAATTTGGTATTCTATCTGAATATTTCGACCGCATCCCGCGATCTTCTTCAGCATGACATTGTGAAAGGTAATTATGTTTAATATTAACAACCAAGAAACCGGATCATCTGTCCATTCAATAATCTAGATGTTATCTTTGGCAACTTTGGCCAGAATATGTCTCAAACATGCAAATCCTCTCTATGTATACGTGATCTCCGTCGAATTCTGAGCCACGTATCTTTATATATCGCTAAAATAATGTTAACATCTCAAATTAGTATCCGACTTGAATATTGCAATTAACTATTTAGCAACATTGCTAAAACGACTCCTAACTGTACGAAATTGTCTTTCACGTGCTGTACTCAAGGTGTCTCGTTTCCACCATCACTACCACTGCTTCGACAGTTACATTGGCTTCTGGCTACTTGTCGAATCAAATTTAAACTGTCCACTGTTACACATCTAGCTCTAAATACACAACAACCGCCACATCTAGCTCTAAATACACAACAACCGCCACATCTAGCTCTAAATACACAACAACCGCCACATCTAGCTAGATTACTTCCTTTCTCAAATATCCCTAAGCATCTCAGATCAACTCTTTGTAAAAAAAAACTAAGCTTAACTTGGGCAAACGTTCCTTCTGCATAGATGCGCCTAGGGAATGGATCGAACCCCTTCAATCATCCGAAACTATTGCTACCGTCTGTAAACATACTCTACACATATTTATTTAACATCGCAATTCCTCCTGAAATCATCTACGACCCCTTGATCTAATGATGATCTTGATCTAATGATGCGCGTGTGCGTTTCTTTTCATGACTGATGTTCTTCTTTTACTTATTATTAATGCTGTTATTATAATAATAATAATAATTATTATTATTAACATTTTGTTATTAGTATTATTATTTACTTATTATTACTACTGTTATTATTATTATTACTATTATTATTATTACCACTTTGTTATTATTATTATTATTTACTTATTATTACTGCTGTTATTATTATTATTATTACCATTTTGTTATTGTTATTATTATTATTATTTACTTATTATTACTGCTGTTATTAATATTATTATTATTTCAATTATTATTACCATTATTATAATTTTACTATTATTATAATTTTACTATTATTATTATAATTTGTTTTATTATTATTACTATAATTTATTATTATTATTATTATTATTATTATACTCAGCATTTAGAAATAAGTTTCAATTAATAGTCACAATGCGTTGAATGACGATGTCTCACGTCATCATTCCATTTTCTTTTTTGACTTTTTAATCACGTTTAGTCAATTTCGTCAACTATGTGCTCATATAGTCGTAGTCGTTTTACGCTTTCACGTCCCAGTCAGCTGTAATGCCAGTACCTCAGTGTTAGTGGCTGTATTTTAAACACTTTAAGCACTCACTCACTCACTAACTTAATCACACTTTCATTCAGTCCGCTTCGTTCCCGTGGAGTGTAAGGCGCCAATTCACACGTTTCCCTCATTAAACATACTCCTCATGCAAGGTTTAGTTTTTCTCTGAAAACTGTCAATTCATATTAAATTTGTTTTCAAAAGACCATTTCGCCGACCCCCACATTGCAATAATGGAATAACTACTCCCTTTGAACGGCCACTGAATGCTTGCAAAAGGTGCATGCATTGAAGTGAATTATTAATGTACTTCAGTCGAGCCGGAATTATGCATTGGATAATATCACGCCTAGCCGTGTCAGTTTTTGTGTCGCGTACACTGATTAATGGACAACTCTGGTAACAGTGACAGCTATAAAAAGGTAAAACATGTCTCGCTCATGTAATTTTTGTCACTGTCGTTGCATNCGGCCACTGAATGTTTGCACAAGTGCATGCATTGAAGTGAATTATTAATGTACTTCAGTCGAGCCGGAATTATGCATTGGATAATATCACGCCTAGCCGTGTCAGTTTTTGTGTCGCGTACACTGATTAATGGACAACTCTGGTAACAGTGACAGCTATAAAAAGGTAAAACATGTCTCGCTCATGTAATTTTTGTCACTGTCGTTGCATGACGTCACCGAGGCTCCGTAACGTTGTACAACAAAACTAATGTGTGCTGTGAATATGACCGGGCAGGCGAATTATGCAGCTGTGTCAAAATTGGTTCCCACCGACACACCATGTCTTTCCATGTGTGTTTTTCTTATATTGCATCAGTTTCTGCGACAATACACACAAACAATAGTAAACGCCGCTAGGGCGTCAACTTGTCTGTCTATGTTAACGTTGAGTGAAGTGGTGAAGGTTGATTCCTGGTTGCTTAACCGTAAGCATTATGATAACGTCATACACAACGTGAACAAATGGCTGCTCTCCAACGCCCAACGACGGACGATTGATCGTCGTAAAATAACGTTCTCAGCCATAAAAAATGTCTGACAGCTAACAGTGATGCCTTTCATCACAGAAAAGAAAAATTTGCATACTTGCAGCGAGAATAGTATACTACACGTATACTATGGTAATTAATTGACAATGACAACGTCATGCCCCCAACATTTTTTAACCATCCCTATGTTCCCCCCGGGCTCGCGATCCACATGCTAGCCCCCTACATGCGAAACTGACGGAGATATGAAGGAACAGACAGGCAGACAGGCAGACAGACAGACAAACACACAGACAGACAGTCAGTCAGTCAGTTAGAAAGACAGACATATATATATACACACAGACAAAATCACAAACTACTTTATATTAAAGACTAATCGTGTTGTCCGGCGATGCACGGGAGGAAAGACTAATCGTGTTGTCCGGCGATGCACGGGAGAAAAGACTAGTCGTGTTGTCCGGCGATGCAAGGGAGAAAAGGCAAGAGCCTACGACTCCCTCCACTCCCCAGTCAAGGTTTGGTAGTACAATGGCATTGGCAATGACATATTCACGCCACAAAAATCAAGTACAACTGCCGTTTTCACGAAGCGTGCGGTAGACGTTTGACGAAACATTGGTTGAAACACGCTTAGCTTTGCTAACAATTGCACGTACCTATTTTTCTGAGTTACGTCAAACTCCTACATTAATTCCTTTGACGTAATACCCAACCCTTCGGGGAAATTTCGAATATTTTGTGAGGTCCGCACCACCACCATAGGCCCCGGGCACTATGGCCTCCGGGCACTATGGGCCTACGGGCACTATGGGCCCCCGGGCACTATGGGCTCCCGTGCACGACTACACAATCTCAGCCCCATACATGCGAAACTGACGGAGATACGAGGGAACAGACAAACAAACATACAGACTGACATACAGACTGACATACATACTGACATACAGACAAACATACAGACTGACATACAGACTGACATACAGACTGACATACAGACTGACATACAGACTGACATACAGACTGACATACAGACTGACATACAGACTGACACACGGACTGACATACAGACTGACATACAGACTGACATATAGACTGACATACAGACAAACATACAGACTGACATACAGACTGACATACATACTGACATACAGACTGACATACAGACTAACATACAGACTGACATACAGACTGACATACAGACTGCACACGGACTGACATACAGACTGACATAAAGACTGACATACAGACTGACATACAGGCTGACATACAGACTGACATACAGACTGACAAACATACATACAGACAAACATACAGACTGACATACAGACTGACATACAGACTGACATACAGACTGACATACAGACAAACATACAGACTGACATACAGACTGACATACAGACTGACATACAGACTGACATACAGACTGACATACAGACAAACATACAGACTGACATACATACTGACACACGGACTGACATAAAGACTGATATACAGACTGACATACAGACTGACATACATACTGACATACAGACAAACATACAGACTGACATACAGACTGACACACGGACTGACATACATACTGACATACATAGTGACATACAGACTGACATACAGACTGACACACGGACTCACGCCAGATTTTGCCTCATTTTGTGATCTCGCTGGATCTCACATTATGTGCATAATTAGTCTGACATAAAATCATATATCGGTTACTGAAAGTATATGCGTCCTACAAAGTTCACGTTTTCCAGACATGAACTGGGCGAGCTTGACCTAAATGGAGGGTCAAGCTCGCCCAGTTCACTCTGACCCTCCATTTTCTTCCTCGATCATTGTATCAACAGTGCTGTTGAACTCTTTCCTAGCCAGATTGCTAGACCATCACACGAGTTATTGCTAGACCATCACACGAGTTATTCTTTGCCGACTTTTGCTTTCCCCTCTCTTCCCCCTCTCAATCTTCCCCCTCTTAATCTTTCCCCTCTCAATCTTTCCTTTCTCAATCATTCCCGTTGTCGCCAGCTGTTCTTTTCTTCTCGTTCTCGTCACGTGACTTAGCAATCATCTTTGTCTTTTCCTGATGATGGTATATGCTATTTTTGGTTTTGTAAAAGAGCGTTTGTTTTATTAAAATCCACGCTGTTGGATAATTGGAAACATAATAAATAATTAAAGCAGTAGCATAGCCACATAAAAAATCGATGCATACTAGTGTAATGTTAATATATTCCCACTGCATTACATACATGTATTCAATTGTTGTGTTTTGTAATAACAGTTAATAATTATGATTTTGAAGGAAAATTACGTTTACAACTTAACGTTGACAACTTAACGTTTACAACTTAACGTTGACAACTTAACGTTGACAACTTAACGTTGACAACCTAACGTTGACAACTTAACAAGACATACGATTGATATGAATTATGGGGTGTATTATATGTATCCAGCTCTGATGACGTCAGATGCCACGGCCGTCGCTCTGGGGACAAGGGTCAGTGAGCAGACGCGTAGTCCAGGCGTGTGTCGCTCGGCTCTCATTGGCGTCGTGTGTAACCTCTCCGTCGCCACTGGGGTGGTGCTGGTCGTCCGCATCGGGTCGCCACTGTCCACACCGTTGATAGCTTGCGGGTTGGCGCTTGTCCTTATTCTTGTTAGCGTTATTCTTCTGTTCACTACGTGGCGCTGGTGGAAGTCACGTGAGCATGGCGATGTGAAAACGAATCCCGGAGACGGCAACTGGCATGCCAGCTGGTAAGGACGAGTTATTTTTTTCTCTCTCCCGGGAAGAGGGGCACTTAATGTATGGCCAGTATAGCATTATTGAGAATTTATATAATTCTAATGACCGAATGACCGGCGCAGACCGGCAGACCGGCAGACCGGCAGACCAACACGCCGACACACCGCCAGAACGACCGCTGTCGTTAGCTACACTAGATACAGTTACACAATTCGTTAATGTGTTTCATTGAAGGCAGTGACCTGGAGAAAGCTTACCGGACTGACATCATAAACGACCGCGTGTTTCATTGGCGAGCAGCGGTACGACGCTCCGCCGTGGAGGCTTAATTTAGCGGTTGGGGTCTCGTGTGGTTATAAGTGTCTTAGGTGATTGCATAGCCCACGCCCTGCCTACCCTCTCTGGTTCAACACTAAACCATTGTCCGATTTGACGGTCCTGGTTTTACCATAAATATTATCAGACAGTCCACGTTTAAAGGGAATGTGCCGCCAGTTTCATTAGGTAACTGGCACGAGGTTTTGTATAAATAAAATTCGCCAAATCATTATGTGAATTTTTTTTATTTAAAAATGTGCTATGTTTATCACGTTTTAATATGTATTGCAGTAATATATTTATTGCAGACAATTGCTAAAAAAAGGAATTTTTCAGAATAATAAATCACCCGTTAACATTTTTTTTTTACTTTCTGTCGTGACTATTTATTGCCGTTCAACGATCTCTGTGCATTTTTTAAAAAATTGCATATTTGATATAATCACCAAATCGTGTATTTTCTACAACTGTGAGACATGAAATATCACGTTATTAATACGACTTGTATATATGGATAATGTTTTTTAAACAACTAAGATGTTATACATACTAAATATATTCTGCGTTGCAATGTGACAACATCAGCGGCAACTCGCGGCGGCTCTACGTTCTAAGTTGTTTGTTCCTGTCCCCGCCCCCTGGAAGTCCGTGGTGTTGTTCCTGACGGCGGCTCTACGTTGTAAGTTGTTTGTTCCTGTCCCCGCCCCCTGGAAGTCCGTGGTGTTGCTGTTCCTGACGGCGGCTCTACGATGTAAATTGTTTGTTCCTGTCTCCCGCCCTCTGCAGGTCCGTGTTGCTGGTCCTGACAGCGGCTGTTCTCGTCTCTCTCTCCGACTACGTCATGTCCGACGTCCGATGTCGCTCCTTCGCCGGCCTTGTCGCCCTCCTCATGTTCGAGGTCGCCTTCTCCGCCAACCGCCGAGCTGTGAGTAGGACCGTTTCTTTTACGTAGCGCCTTTTGCTAAAGGCCTGTCTACACGAGCGATTAGTTACCCAGTTGGCTGATACGGTGGCGCGGTGCAAGAATCGGTCACCCTTGCGAGACCGATTGGCTAGGCCAATCTATGGCCATGATTGTGTTGGAGAGAATCGACCGCGATTTGTAAGCAGTGGTAAATCAGTGGCCGACGGCAGATGCTCACTTCTTAACTTTAGTCAAAGCTCAAATCTGGGATGGCGCGAGTCAAGATCGAGGTCGCAGCCTGTGCCCGTCGATCATAAAAATTACACCTAATTTAGCTATGCAATATCGTGCGATACGGTGTCGTTCGACCGATTGGGACACAAATCGCTCGTTTAAACCTGCACGTGTTTATCTGAAACATAAAATCCATGCACATAGTCAATAGCGTTGCACGAGAGAAAGGGCAGCAACTGCAACTGCTCAAGATTCCTTGTAATACCCAGACAAGTTCGGGATTTGTTTATGTAAGAAACATCCCAACGGGCCCCCCGAACACGCGGGCGAAACGTCAGCACTATACGTGCGAAACCGACGGAGAAATGAGGGAACAGACATACCAACTAGTAGACAGACATATTCAATAACTACTTTATAGTATATATGTTACCCAATGTAACTCTAGAAGAAAACTAAACATGTTTAGTTAGCTATCGGAACGAGAACACGTCTGAATATAAACGTCATGCAGTGAATTGGAAACACTATACGACAACACAAAAAGTACGTCTAAGATGTTACGAACAACGTCTAAGATGTTACGAACAACTGCTCGTTTACCGTAGGTCAACTGGAAGCTAGTCGCTGGCGGAGTTCTGCTACATCTGGTGGTCGGCGCCATCTTGTTAGGCTGGCGACCCGCGTTCGACGTCATCGCACGTGCTATGCAAATTGTGTCTGCGCAAGTGCGATACATACTACTTCCGGGTGTCGTAGACGTGAATTTGAAGGTGAGTGAAACTTTCACTGCAAAACAGTTGGACTTCTCCCAATGAATATTAATAAAAATGTCGCTATGATACATACTCGGGTAATATATATCTAGTATGTGACACATTCGGCCAGTCCCAGCAAATTGTACCTTCGACTTGCGCAAGGCCGAGTTCTATAGGTATTTTTGTCGAAATCGTTCATTTTATGTTTCTATTTGTTGCCCCGTTATACAGGATGAGGCTGATTCATGTACAACCCTCCGACTATTATTCCTTTCTACTCCATATCTACAGCCTTCTCGCTCCACTTGTCTTCCTCCTCCCCTTTCTCACACCCCCCCCCCGTAGCATGACGACACGATTTAGTTGTCTTGGACGCCATTTGACGTGGACCATATTATACAATTATTTGATTTTCTGGAGAAAAAGTAGGAATTTGACGGATATTATCCACTACGACTTGCTAGCTCTCTTATGCACTACGACTTGCTAGCTCTCTTATGCAAATGTGATATATAGTGTTGATGAAATAAGGAAATTAATTTTGATGTGGTCCGGGCACAATTCGGCGAAAAGGGGCAAACGTGGTCCGGCTCTATATACACTTTGCAACTTATCCGATATAACGATCAATATAAATTATTTCGATGATTTAACTAAAAATACGTAGACTGTTGTTAAGCCTACTGAGAATATACAATATTACTTTAACTGTTCAAGCCCAACAGATGTCAACATCAACGACCCTGATCCGCATTGGGCTAAATGAATTGAGGAAGGAAGTTTAATTCGTTGTCACTATGTAAACACGTGACGGATGATATAGACGGAACATTGTAAAATAATTGAGTGGAAGAGGTGATAATCTTCTTGATTCATTCTCACTGGTTTCTTCGTTGCTTCCGCGTGTAGATGCTTCTCTTGAACACCGCTTGGGGCACTGTGGTGCTGCTGCTCTTCGTGAACATTCCACTGTACATGACGTCATTGGTGTTTCGTCGAGCGTTCGGCGGAAGTGCGACCGATGCGCTCACCTTTGTCGGCGCGGCAACATCAAGTAGTGTAAGACGTCCTTGGTTACCACAACAACAACAACAACACAACAACATCAAGTAGTGTAAGACGTCCTTGGTTACCACAACAACAACAACAACACAACAACAACAAGTAGTGTAAGACGTCCTTGGTTACCACAA
>SDWI01001901.1:0-38324 GCA_009193005.1 Lamellibrachia luymesi
ATAGCTTCTTTTGGCAAGTGTTTCTTTCTAGACCGTTTTCCTTGTTTTTTCAAGGGAACAAATTTATCGATGATACTCTCTATTTCATATTTTAGAATATTCCAACATTTCAATTGCGGTCTTATTCATCAGCATGTTATTCCAATCTAACTTTGCTAAGTATTTTCTCATATCTTTAAAGTTAAAGTGTTGGCTGGATATGAGAAAGTAGTCATTCTCACAGACTAGGATAAATGAATGGAACAAATTATCGGATGATTGTGTTAATGCTAGCAGTGTGAATATGTTTAAAAATAAAATTGGCTGATATCTGAGTAAGGCATATAGATGAAAAATGTTGGACCATTGATAAGCCAATGGCTTCCTTGTCCACTTGCATCTGGGGATTTGGGTGGCAATCTTGTTTAAAGTTATTAAGAACCTTGCCTGCTTATATAATCCTGGCCGTTCAACTCGTTGAACTGTTTTTTTTTTTACTCAACTGATGTTGCTCTGATTACAAGCCAGACACATGAACACACTTGTTACCATGCATTGTGATTAGCAGTTCTCCGAAGTGTTTCTGATAACCGACTTACATGAAATGTGTATTGTATCATGTTTATGCAGACGTAGTCAACTCCGGTACTGGCAATCATGCAGCAGGTGGCGCTGCAATAGTCCCTGTAGCATTGGCCAGTCACTACCACATGACACTTGCTTGGTCTGAGCCAGGTTGCTGGGTAACGGGCCATGTGAATTGCTGCCACAAAATGGTGTCCTATGTTAATTAGTATTACTAATTATGATTAAGAAGCAGCAGTGAGTGTCCACCACATACCTTGTCCACCTGTATGTGTGTATATATACCTTGTCCACCTGTATGTGTGTATATATACCTTGTACACCTGTATGTGTGTATATATACCTTGTCCACCTCTATGTGCGTATATATACCTTGTCCACCTGTATGTGTGTATATATACCTTGTCCACCTGTATGTGTGTATATATACCTTGTCCACCTGTATGTGCGTATATATACCTTGTCCACCTGTATGTGTGTATATATACCTTGTCCACCTGTATNCTGTGTGTGTATATATACCTGGTTCATCTGTATGTGTGGATACCTGTATGTGTGGATATATATATATATATATATATATATATACCTGGTCCACTTGTATGTGTGTATACATATCTGGTCCACCTGTATGTGTGTGTATATATATATATATATGGTCCACCTGTATGTGTGTATATATACCTGGTCTATCTGTATGTGTTTATACCTACCTGGTCCACCTGTGTGTATATATACCTGGTCCACCTGTATATGTGTATATCTACCTGGTCCACCTGTATATGTTTATATCTAGCATCTACTTGGTCCACCTGTATGTGTGTATATCTAGTATCTACCTGGTCAACCTGTGTGTGTATATATATACCTGGTCCATCTGTATGTGTGGATACATGTACAGTGTATGTAAAGTAAAAGGTAAGTTCTTGTATGTGTGAATATATACCTGGCCCACCTGTACGTATATATATATATATATATATATATATATGCTGGTCTACCTGTGTATATCTAGTATCTACCTGGTCCACCTGTATGTGTGTATATATTATTTAAAATCATGTATTTAGGCTTTTCATTCAGTTGGCAGTATATATGTATAGACTTTTGTATGTTAGATGTTGAGTAACTAATCAATGTAACATTAGACATGTGTTATTTACTATATTAGGACACATATTTTCATACATATCCAATGATATATAAAACAGATTTTTAAGACCTGCGTTAAAATGTATACAAGACTACAGTTTCTTGGACAGGTTTTTGGGCACCACCTATTTTTGGCATACCCCTTCTGATGAAACAAAGGGAAAATGGTATAATTTAGTTACTTTCCATATAAAATACATTTGTAAATTATGTAAAAAAACTATCATCTCTTACACTATTGAGAAAAAAATTATAGAGGAAACATTCAGTTATGAATGAATATATTGCAATCTAAACATGAAGGACACAAAACTATATATATACACATAACTTCAATGCAAGGACACACATATACACATACACTCATGCACGCACGCACACATACCAACACACAGATAGATACACAGACACACACGCCACACACACACACACACACACACACACACACACACACACACACACACACACACACACACACACACACAACATCACTGTATTTTGGAGGTAAATTTTGCATCATAATTTACCATATATTTCTAATTAGTAATAAAAACTCTTAATTCTGACAATGAAATGATATACATAATTAAGAGTTAACAGTTGGGTAACTGACTAACAAGTGGGCAACTGACTATCTACTGACAAACATTGCTAGCACTAAGCCATTTAGGTTCATTGGATAGGACGGGATAGGTCTAAACACGAACCAGTGATGTTGTCCACAAGGACACCTGGTTACCAGAGAAACAATGGGAACATGGCTGTCAGGTTAACTCATAATGACTTTGACTTATTTGTCATTGCCATTGTAGCTAGTATGTATCCAACGTTTTAAAACATAATATTTATTTGGTCACTAGAGCACAAGGTCGCAAGCACAAGCCCTATTGTTACCAAGCCAGACATACATTGTGATCTGCAGTTAATTTAGCTGCCGATTTGCTTGTGATCAGACCAGAACAACGCGGAAAAAAAATTATATTGATACAGAATCAAATTATTCAGTGTCCTGGAGCCAGGCCATTGCATTGATGAGCCATTTCCATGAAGTTGATCATTGATTAGGACTGTGATAATTACAAATTTAATTAACCTGTCAACATACCAGTGGCACTGCGTTGGTCAGATATAATCACAGTCATTGTAACGTTAGCGTATATAAAGCGGCAGGATCGCTTCACTCAGTACACAAGTCCACAAGTTGTGTTTTGTGTACACCCAGAGCAGAAGACGAAGAAGAAGTGACAGAGGGCTGTATTTCGAAACTTGAAAACCTGCAGATACGTTGGTAAGTTATTTTGACTTTAAATAATTGTAATCCCATATGTTGAAGTTACATTGATGATGAATCTGAAAAGTGGTTTAAACAAACTGTCCATTTAGTTTGACTGGTGTGTTGGCTTCAATGGTACACATCCTGGCATCCACCAGTAATACAGGTAGGCGGCTGGCCAGGCTATTGAATGTAAACTTTGTCTTTGTTGCATGTTGGGCAAAGCTAGGGTACCTGACGTACTTGACTTAAACATATAATGACCTCTTGCTGTCCTCCTGGAGGTTGCACCCCTTACTTTCTGCTATATTTACTGCATGCCGCACTGGTGTCAACAGTATCATTTCTGATCTGGTCACTCCACCTTGTTAGTGGCCTTGCTCTCTTCCGTAAATCTTTTTTGTAAGCCTGACTACCACTGTTCTCTCTTGGCATATGCCAAACCACCGGAGACTTCTGTGTCTGACATGACATGAGGGATGTCATATGTTCATGAGGGATGTCATATGTTCACGAGGGTTGGGCTTCATCTAAGTGGACAGGGAGTAGCAGTCTTTGTGGGTGAACTCTCAGGGGCAGTCGACAGTATTTTATCTGCTAACGTAGGGCCAATATTTGCAGTGTTTGTTAAATGAGTTGGCTATTTCTGTTGGATCAACAATTCTTTAGAACTTTTTCAGTTTGAAATGATGAAGGTAAATTTTGCTTGGCTTGGAGATGAAGTAGGCTTTTAATGTTAGACCATGTTTGTTTGATGTCATTTTTAGATTCAATAAATTGTTTGGTCCAATATTGGAATTTTGCATCACTTGTTACTCTATTCAGTGTGTTTCTGTATTGTTTATATTGGTTGTCAATAATATGACAATTTGGAGACCTTTTTGAGTGAATGTATGATGGCTGATGTTACGCGAGCCTTCCTTGGCAGATTACCACGTTTCTTTGTTTTCTATGACCACCGTGTGATACAATGTAGTTTGATTTAGGCTCCTGCAATTTAGCATTTGGAATGGATAATGAACTAATATCTTCTCTAGTAAACACTGAACTGAAGTACCCATTTAGGTCTTCCTCCATTAAAAACCCTTGTGATATTATATTTCCAGCACTGTCTTCTAGAGGTTCAACTTTGTTTCGTTTACTCCTGACATATGTATAGAAACTCTTGCTGTCATTTTTTATGTTACATGTTAATTTTGTCCGTATCCTCTTTTAGAGTTTTCTAATTTCAGTCATAGCTGCATTAAATGCCTTTTTGTAATTCATGTAGTCTTCATTCATGCCTATAAACCATCCACATAGTTTGCTTTTGTACACTAATTTTCTAATAGCTTTTGGCAAGTTTTTCTTTCTAGACCTTTTGCCGTGTTTTTTCAAGGAACAAATTGTTCAATGATACCCTCAATTTCATATTTTAGAATGTTCCAACAATCAATTGCTTTCTTATTCCTCAGCATGTTATTCCAATCTAGCTTTGATAAGTATTTTCTCATATCTTTATATTTACCTTTATATGGAAGTTTCTCCTATATTCATTTATATTTTACTGAATTTAATTTGATGTCAAAATGTATCTGATTAGGATTACACATACCCAATGGTTCGTGTGTTTTGACATTATCCACTAAGGAAGCTATCATATATATTAAAAAATTTAATTGTTGGTCCTCACCCTGAGATTTCCATTGTATGTGTCCATGGTTAAAATCTCCCATAATGATATATTCCTCTTGACTCCCTTCCTTTATAGCGTTTTGTATTTTTGTGTTTAACTCCTCATTTATGTTTGGACTACGGTAAACTAATCTAGTAGTTAATGTTGAATTTCCTGTAACTATTTTACGCCAAACAGCTTCATCGTAATCTGCTTCCCTTTCTAATTTTTTTGTAAGCCTAAATAGATTTTTTAACATATAAAATAACCCCCCCTCCCCTTTTTTCTATTCGATATCTCCTAAACTTTACGTATCCTGTCAGTCCTAATTCAGAATCTGCTATGTCTTTGTTGGCCCATGATTCAGTTATATCTATTACATCAGGGGCATATCTTCTTCCATAATGTTTAGTTCATTTTTTTTACTATGCTCCTTGCATTTTAACACTCACATTTATAACCAGCTTCAGAAATGTTTTCTGGACATTTTGTTACTAGTTTGTGTGTGCCAGTGGCCTCTTGTCCTGTTTGAGGCATCTCTAAGTAACCCACATGCACTTCTAGTTTAAACAATGTTTGCTACCAAAATAATTTTTAGTAGCAAACATTGTTTAAACTAGAAGCATTGGGGCATTGCTCACATATATGTTCACATTGACTATCGACACATTAGTGGAAATGGTCAATCCAGAGGGACAGCATTTATTCTGAGAGATAAAATAGTTAAGGCCCAAGATAAACCTGATGTTGCTAATAGCCATGACAATTTCAAGTTTTCTACTGCTTCTTAGAATATAATGAACGAGATGAAAAATTAGTGCTGTGCTGATTGAGGGGACTAAAAATGGACATTACCCCAACAAATTTTGAACTTATTGATTCAGTACCATGATATGACTTTAAGTTGTTGGTAATTTGCCAAGTAGATTTGTGTGGACCTCAGATGATTTTTAAAGTAAAGTTTTAACATTTAAAAGCAGCCATTTCTTGGTAAAATGTATTGTTTTGAAATCCTTCTTGGAAATTTTAAGGAATGTTCTTTTAAATTTTCGTGCATCTTTTGCCCTATCATTCTTGTATTTTGCAAAGATAATCTCTACCAATATGTCTACATATTTAGCAAATTTCAGATATGTAGCTTGTGCACTTCTCAAGTTACAGACACAAATTGCATGCAAATACTTAGTTTTTTGCAGACGTGCTCAGGTATAGCTAGTTTTAGCTTCTTATGACCCGGCAGACAATTTGTAATGTGACTAACCATAACGCGAGTAACTGATTAATTTTTTATTTGACAAACAATAGTTTATCAGTTATGCAATTCCAAAAAATTTACCATGTTAGGATACCTTAATACCTTAGCTACATAACATATGCATCCATTTTTTACAATAAACTAAAAATTTATATTGCCCCTGAATTCACCTTCGTATAAGTTTAATTTGTTGGTAATTTATACAAAGTAGATTTATATAGACCTCTGATGTTTTTTCAACAAAGGTTCTTCATTTAAAAAGTATTATTTCTCTTTAAAATTAATAATTGTTTGCTAGCGGACAAATTGTTATGCGAGTAACCGTAACGCAAGTAACCGACTAATTTGACAAGCACAAGTTTATTAATTATGCAATTCCAAAACTATTACTATGTAATAATACCTTGACACATTAGTTACTTAACATATGCAGCCATAAATTCTATATTCCATTACACATAGCTCTATATAGAAAAAGAACAGTACATAGATACATAGGGTCAGACTGAAAGACACAAGTCAACAAAACCAAGAGCGCAAGTGTCACTAGGTGTGGACAGGGAACTGTATCAATCATTTCACAGCAGTTGTAGTGAGAGGAGACTTTGGATTTTAAGTGTTTCCATTTTTCAGCATGTCTTTTTTCATAACGCAAGTAACCAATATTTGTACATTCACAGAATGAAAAATAATCATTTAGTTTTTTCACCATACTTTGATAATTTAAATAACTCGTTAACAAAGAAAAACACTTTACAATGTATAATTATTAAAACTACAGCAGCTCACAAGAAAATATGTAACATCCACCATGTATTTTCGAACAGAAATCTTTACATTAACCAAAATGTTCACTTTCAATAGACAGTTATGATATAATAATATAATAATTCACAATAACACCTAAATTTAATAAAAATCGGGAAGCAGGGGGCACATGCACTAGTCTCCTTGTCCCCCATGGATGCCCACGAGTCATATTAGTGCATGTTTGTATTGGCGTCATGCCAATTTATTTGTTTTGGCAAATTCCATAAAAATTGTCTTTTCTTTCTCTAAGGCACATTCATTGCCTATACCACCAAGCGATGACACTTTCATATATGTAATGAATTATGCTTTGTCCTTCATTCAGCAACATGAATATCACTATATAAATGCTACCAGTGTTTTAAAACAAAGACAATGACAACATTTTCATAAACCATTTTCTCACAGAGGACAAGACAGTGAAACACCACTGTTTGTTAAATATCTGTTTTTGTGATTAATATAAATGTTAATTGTAGATATTCAAACAGCGAGGAGCTTTCAAAGGTCGAGGAAGAAAGTCAGACAAGCAACCATCATGTGGTTAAAGTTGGCAGTCGTCGTCGCTGCAGCGCTCATACAGCTGTCAGGTAGGGTGTCACAAATATTTTATTTCTACGCGTCCGATTACTGCTGCATATGCATGCTGTGTGTTGGTCATGTTCATGGTTCGCATGGATCCCTGAATATTCTTGCATATTCTTCAATATGACTTTGTGACTTGAGTACCCTTTTTTGATGTATGGCAGTGTTCTTGAATGTTCCTGATAGCTTATTTTTCTATGTGAATGCACCAACTATCAATAATTGTATCATGTTTTGAACTTGTGAGTTTTGCAGAGTAAATTACTTTAATTATTTTACTACATTTCTGATTTGCCGTCGGGAAGGCTGTTTGCTGCAAAGCTATTAAAAATCAGCTAAGATATAAGCAGTGGTATACTTAGGTCAGTGAAATACAGAGATAACTGCATTCTAAAAATAAGTATCAGAGCTGCCACACTGATATATTATGAAATATTGTCTAACAAATATAGAAATGATACAAGGAAATCTGGGAAGACAATATTTTATCAAGATCTTGTAAAATGAAAACATTACAGACAAGTTTTAAAGAAGGTGACTGTAAAATAACAGATAATATGGAAATTGTAACATTTAATGAAATTGAACATAATACTAATAATAATAATAAGTAACTTCTATGGCACCTATGTCTCAGGAACCTGAGTTCAGAGGCATAAGATAGCATCATTATGAACAGGGGCGTGCAAAAGTCATTATCAGAACGAGAGACCACCAAAGATTTATGATGGAAATGCAGTTTAGAATAAACATGTCTTGAGTTTTTTTAGAAGGTAGCAGATGTTTTCAAAGTGATGGAGAGTTTATTCCAGACCATGGGCATAGTGATAGAGAAAGCATGTTTGCCCAAGTGAAGTTTTGTTTTAGGAACAATAAGTTGTTGTAAAATCAGTTCTACATAAGTTCCAATATTTAGCTTTGGTTCTCAATTCCTTCTATGTTAAATTAATTTTCCAACTATCACCACATTTCGGTGATAGGTCATTCCATGTAAATTCAACCAATATAATTGATTGCACTGATCTTTTCATTTTCAAATGACACAATTTGGTGAAAATCCTTGGTAAGATAAAAAAATGTAAGCATCCTTGCTCCAGTTGTTTTTGAGCTATGGCAATTTAATTATTTAGTTGTTGACATTTTGTGAAAACTTTTAAGATAAATAAATTATTTGTGTTTCATAGATTAATATCTCATGAACTAATCAACCCATATCAATAACACTTGGTGGAGCTGTTGCATGCAATGGGTAGATCACATAGACTGTCATAATTATAGAACATAGGCCTACATGCTGTTGATGGTTGATTTGAAGCTAATACAAATCATGATTTGTTCAACAAAATCACTCACGAGAGTGTTTTCAGGCATTGATTGTGAGCTACATACACATATCTTCACTAAGATTTGTAAACTTTCTGTATTCATGCATATCAGTGTTAAAAATATACAATGTTTTAACTAAGAGTTGTGTATTTAGCTCACAAACGATGCCTGAAAACCTTCTCTCTTTTATTTTTAATGTTGTTAAAATATTGATAAAGAAATCACAATGACACTATACACATGCACGTAAGAAAAGCCACAACAATATTATCAATAACAACAATATGCGTGGGGACAGGGAGATAATAATTATTTTAAAATGTTTGCCCGCCCTTTAGACTGTATTAATTAGGCTGTATTAAATGGCCCCCACGATAAAAGCTACAACTGTGACTCTCCACATGGTGTTTACAGTCGAGGACAAAACATGACACCATTGGTATTGTAAAAAGGGGTCACCAGTAAAAAGCGGACATCTTAAATGGTTATTGAGAACCAGCAAGCCGGTTGTGGCGTTCCGACAGGGGTTCTGCCTTAGTTAGACTTCCTGGTGTGTTACACAAGTGTAGAGCATAGTAATTTTGGATATAGGAAGTTTTTAAAAATACATATAATCTGACACAAGTGCCTTTGAGCAGGGACATTGCCATGTTTGCTGGTAGAACCTGTTGACAGTGTAAGTGTGGCTTTTTATATGATTTTAATAGGCGGAAGAATTTGTGGCAATTTTTTTGCCGCATGTAATTCATGCAGAAATTAGTAAACATTGATGGGTATAGCACATTCAGCTATTTTAAAAGAGTTAGAAATATGTGATTTTGACAAAACTCAACCAGCATGTCAATGAGATGATGGTAACGGCAGGTAAGAAGTTTCAGAATTTGTATTGGTCCCGTTTTCTTATAATCATACAAAACGTTAACATGGTCACCAATGGGAAATGTAACTGTAGGCTGATCCCTACAAGAATGCACCCTAGATGCCGCCCGTGCGAACGTGAACTGATCAGAATCTGATGGTGTTTGGTTGGCGGCTGGTAGGCAAAGTCAATCGCCATACAATTTTTTCTATCTGGCAGTTGCTGTTGTATAAGCTCAAAAGCGGGGCGGACGATTCTGCCTAGGCGGCTGGCTGCATCCATCTACTTAAAAAAAATCCTTTTCTTCAAAAGTATTGTTTGCTTTTCTGTTGAGGCTATGGCCTATCCCGCGAGCTGACAGCGATTGCAATTTCAGATATGGGTGGCACCTTACTGGACGATAAAAATAAAAAAATTATTGGTTCGCGGTGCTATATATATATATAGGGCCTAGGGCTAGGCCCGGGCCAGGAGCAGGGCACTGCCAGGGCAGTTGCAAAAAAGTTTGCTGAGCGCCGGAACCGGAGGACCGAGACCGTCAAATGTTTGGTCGGGCTGCCAACTCATATAAAGTGCAAGACTTATAAAGTGCCGGCCCGAATAACCGGCACGTTTTTCAGCAAATAATAGCGAAATTTCAGTGTCGGTGATGTATGGCGAATGGCGCAGGGCACATTGGGATACTGGAGCGCGGTTGTCGTGTGGTAAAACGTCGGGCTTTCGGTCGAAGGGAGACCGGGGTTCGAAACCACTGGCTGCCGTTTCGAAACTTAGGCAATTTCGTTCATCCCACTTTGCCCGTGTCTTTCGGAAGAGACTAAAAGTAGCAATGCTGGAGTTCGTTAGGCAGCGTTAGAACTTGCTGTGATCGGCAAGTTAACCAAAACGTGTACCCGCAGCTAGAGGCCCGGTTATAGGGGGTGCCTATTTACAGTCCATAGCAGCTGACATTGACCACCTATAATAAAAATATGCATATGCTTGTAAAGCTTAATAAACGTACTATGCTCTGATATACGTCGTGTTTTATTTCTTTAAGTGAAAGTATTCTTTTATTCAGTGTGAATTTTCATGATTCTCGCAAATCCGGGATTCACGTTGATTCACGGAAAAACAGTTGTATGTCTTTCACTGATCATTTATTAACATTACTAGACAATATTCGGGCTTGGCTAGCTCTGGCTATTAACGTACATCACTCCTAAAAGTGACGCCCCCACGTGCGAGTGTCAACAATTAATTGCATTTTGGGCCGCTAGATGGCGCCGCCCGTGCAGTGATACATTTCTACTACACAAATAATGATTTACGACACTTATTTTTAATATTTAGCGTCCGATGAAGGGTGAACTTTGATTTACTAACATGAATACGCGTAAATTCTGCATTTTATTGATATATTTACATAGTCTAACAGGATGCTTAAAATCGACAACGGCGCCACCTTGCGAACATGTTGCAAACCAATACTTCGTTTGATTGATTTATTACACGTGTGTCTACATAAACACAGTCATTTGATCTATGCAATCTGATATATGACCTGGTGGCAACATTCTGAAGACAAATTGTTTGGTTACACTCAATAATGTAAATGTATAGGGGAAGACAGTGTTAGTTGAGCCACTGCCAGTGGTTCAACTAACCCAGTGGCACTGGGTTAGTTGAACCACCCATGTTTCCCAGGAAACTACAGCAGCGACAGGTACGTGGTACCAGTCAGTGATTGAACATGTTATTAGAACACGATTGACATTCAGTAAATGCTATTTGTCACAACGGTCTGAAAATGTGAGTTAAAAGTATGTTTTTTTATGTTTTTCAAAACTTGGTGATTGTGATTATATGTCTGCTGGTGTGGTGTGTAAGCTATCAACGCATGTGGCCAGACTTTATTGTCTGTGCACATACAAATGGTTTATCTATGCACAGGGAAGAAGATTATTCACATCACTTTGTGCATCAATGAGAAGGCTTAATTGTCAAAATGAGGGTTAGTTGAGCAGCGGTTAAAGAACGAAGACAAGTGTTCTTTACCCCCAAAATACATCAAGGAATTTATTTTTCTGAGCAAATAGGGACATTGGATAGCTACAAGGCAACAGGTTAGCAGTTAGTTACACTGAATGCGATTGACTTATAAATCTGTATTAATTGTGTCGATTTATTTATTAAGCATGTAGACTTGTCAGAGATGTGTTGTACCCATTGGGTATAGACGTGTTGGCTGAGTTGTTATGACATTTTAGCACAAGTTCTATGTAAATTATACAAATAAAGCATTTACCCATCTTACGCTACACTGTGGGCTGTGGCTCAACTTACCCCACACCAAGTGTTAGTTGAGCCAGCTTACTAACCCTATTTGAATCAGCTACAAAGTTATGTCTACATGTATGCTAGATATATTATCTTGGTATGAAATTATCTACTGATAATTATAATTTTATGTGGGTGAAATACATACATACAGCCATACAACTGATACCATGACGTATCTTAAAAATAGTCCTTTCCAGTGATGTATAACACTTTGCAATAACTTAGTTATCTCAAAATGGTCCAGCATAGGTACTAAAAGCCATTGGTCCCTTCTGTGTAGTGTTTATGCCAGGGGAAGTAAAAGATCTCACACAGTCACAGGGAAATGGAAACAAACTGTTGTGGACTCAGTGCGCCTCAGAGCTGGTGATCTCGATCTCTAAGCTTACTACACTATGTCCCAGTTTAGCTGTGATCAACTGTAGAGGGAAAATCCAATGAAGAATCAAGACATTGACATTAACATATGTCAGACTAATGAATGTTTCAACTGTTTTTAGATGACCCTAGTCTTATCCTCATTTTAATTATTGGCCGGTCAGACTGCTATGCCATCACAAGGCTAAATACATTTGCAAGACTAAGTTCCCTTTAAAAGGAAGTGTCAAATTCTCGGTTTTGGGGTGTCAAGTTACACTCCAGTCAAATTTCAGTGGAACATTTTTTCACTACTTTTCACATTTGAAAAGGTACAATATGAACAGCAACCATGCACAGTTATTTGTGGAATGTGCAAATTATTAAAAATGTGTAAAAAGACATTTAGGCCTTCATCTTTTCCTGTGCTTGTATGTGAATATTTGAATTACTTCAGCCTCAGGTGCCATTTTTTTCCTTTCGTGGCATCATATGAATGATTGCTGTACATAGTGCATATTTATAATGCCGATAATTGGTGTAAATAAGGTTGGTCCGGATTCTAGAGAAACGACAAATGATATTTATAGTAGGCTTTAGTCTGGTAATATTGGTAACAACATAGATGTAGTAGTTCTAGTAACTATAATAATATATTTATTCATAGTACAATGTGTACAATTCAGCAATGTTTACTGGATACATAAAACAGAGCAATGAGAGCAACTCGTCTTTGATTAAAAAGAAGTGCTACATGCATTCTCTATATTATACAACACATCCTTTGCAAATGAAACTTTGTTTAATAGTTTCTTATCCAGCCCTTCTTGATAGTTGTTTTGAAGGAGATCATAAAAATAATTAGCGTTCGTATTACAGAAGGTCATGGCATCAAGTTTGAATTGTGAAAATATGTAATTGAAACTTATAGACTTTTTGAAACCACTACCGTGAAAAGCTAGATGAGAGAACTAGATGAGAAAGCTAGATGAGAGAACTAGATGAGAAAGCTAGATGAGAGAACTAGATGAGAAAGCTAGATGAGAGAACTAGATGAGAAAGCTAGATGAGAGAACTAGATGAGAAAGCTAGATGAGAGAACTAGATGAGAAAGCTAGATGAGAGAACTAGATGAGAAAGCTAGATGAGAGAACTAGATGAGAAAGCTAGATGAGAGAACTAGATGAGAAAGCTAGATGAGAGAACTAGATGAGAAAGCTAGATGAGAGAACTAGATGAGAAAGCTAGATGAGAGAACTAGATGAGAAAGCTAGATGAGAGAACTAGATGAGAAAGCTAGATGAGAGAACTAGATGAGAAAGCTAGATGAGAGAACTAGATGAGAAAGCTAGATGAGAGAACTAGATGAGAAAGCTAGATGAGAGAACTAGATGAGAAAGATAGATGAGAGAACTAGATGAGAAAGCTAGATGAGAGAACTAGATGAGAAAGCTAGATGAGAGAGTTAACTGGTGTTATTGCATTTTAAGCATCTCACCATAAAATTAATCATTTGATTCATAATCTGAATTTGAATCGGGAGACATTCCACTAAAAGAAACACCGTATTACAATGGGTGCAATCAAGTAGATTAAAAAGTTACCTGATACCATGTAGTATAAAACTTATCTACATATTAATCTTGCAATTTCCAGAGACACCGACCATAGAAAGAGGTACAGTACGACATAAATAATTGACGTTTTGTATTTATATTACAAAATCCAAAGTTATCAAATAATGAATTTAAGCGCCATATGAAATCATGACACACATCTTTAGCCATAACCTTGTGCATGCTGGGACCAATAGTGTTGCCTAAATGCAATCATTTTTTTAAACTATATTTCACTTATGCACCATCAAAGTAAAATAGGGAATCAGATTGTCAGTCATATTTAGTAAGTTGATATTTGACAGGTTAAATTTTAAATCATATTTGGATGCAAATTCTAGGGAGACATCAAATTTTTTTCAATGCGTATATTGATGGAGTTATTAAAGATATATCATCAGCATAGTTGATAGCACCATAAAACTTGTGACCTATCATACAACCGAACCCAGACATGCTGAGTCTTGTTAACAGTTCAACTATACATATATAGAAAATAAAATAGGGGACAAAACCCCACTCGGCTTCACTACATTGGTAGTGGAGAAATAAACTGACATGGAATTGTTCCAAGAAACATTCAAGTGTTGATTAGTGTACATAATCTAAATTAAACATCTGATTAGCAAGTGATTCATTCCTCTATCTACCAGTAAATAAAAAAGTTTGATATAATTTCCTTGATCAAATGCTTCCATAGCATCTAATAATAGCAAATACACATCAGATTTAATATGTTGGAAATAGTTAAGTCTCCATTAGCACAAAAGTACATTTAGCTGTAGAGATCTGAGGTTTAAAACCAAACTATAAATCAGTTTTTTTAGAAACATCAGCACTTCTCATCATGATAACACAATCAAATATTTTGGACAGGATGCTACTAAGAACAATGGCTCGATAGTTGTTAGTCATTAGCTGGTTTTCTCTTGTTTTTTACCAAAGGTTGGATTGTGGCTATATTAAAACCATCTGTGGAATACCCGTGATACACCTTTGCTGTGAATAACAGAGAGAAAAGTACATGTAGTTTGTGAGGAGCACGGATAAAGTGATCAGTATAAACTAACCCATGATCATCACATTTGTTACTTATAACCAGGTTAATACCATTCAAGATGTACTCAAAAAAGCTGCATTAGACGGGAATTGAACACGTGTGGCAGGCAGACATTCTGAGCTGAGCCAATCAAATTCACCATGTATTAAAAAAGATAATTTTTAGTTTAGTTTCACAATAATCCGGGCATGTGAGTTGTGAGTGAGTTTATTTTTCGAAACTGTATACATACATACAAAATATACAAATGAAACAAGTACAAACAGGTACTTTGTAATACAGTTTCAGGTTAACTGCAGAGCTTTAAGGCTGTAACCAGTTAGGCAAGCACAAAATAGGAAACACAGTTTCGGTTGAATATATATAAATAACTGGTCGCTGTCAACCAATGATAATTATATCATTATAATGATAAATAATAAGTTACGCAACAACAGTACTCAGGCTTAATTACAAATAAAGAAAACAAATAGATGAAATTACCAAGTCTAAGATTACAGGTAATCCCAATGAATCATATTAATATAAAATAATAGAAAAAACGGTAGAAGAGATAATATTAATTTGAACTGTCATAGGTACTTAAAACATATGCCTTCAATGCAGATGCAAAACTTTTTATATTATGTTTACTTTTAATATCACATGGAACTTTGTTCCCGATCAGTGGACCTTTACATAATATACTGTTCAAAGATCTAACAGTAGAACTACTTATCGGACGAATATATCTAAGTTGCCTTGTATCATGATTGTGAATGTCGTGTAAATGTAAAGATGTTTAAAAATTAAACTGGTAGGCTGCTTTGAATATAACTATGCATAAATTTAGCAATTTCAATTTGATAGATATCCTACAATTTTATTAAATTTAAGTGTGTAAAGAGGGGATGAGAGTATTCTTGGAAGCTTGATCCACACAGAATTATTCTGTTTGTCAGATAGGGATAAACTAAAGTGTAATAAATTAGTTTTAGGGAGGCAACTGGAAGGAAGTGGTTCACTTTATTTGTTGCATGTATAACACTTGTTAGTTTTTTTGTGCATGCACTTCTGTGTTCTTGCCAATTCAGTATTTTGTCAATATAGAGGCCTAGAAATTTAATACAATGTGTGGGCTCAATTATCGTCATATCAGACATCGTTGAAACTGTTTCTTCCCTTTGGACAAGCTATGACTAATACAATTTGATAGAAAAGTAATGTTGCCATTGTATTTTATTCTAACTAGTTTCTATTTTTTATGTAATTTATGCAAAAATCACAATACATATTTAATTGGAAAAAATTAATAGGCTAGCTGCCACTGCAACTGCTACATGACTGCAGGCAATTCAACCATGCCAGCATACAGCAATTATCAGAGCTATCGGTACAGATATAATTCGTTTTCTAGCGAAATAGATTTTAATGATGTCATTTTGCTAATTAAAGTTCTTTGATTAGTTCCGTATATAATGTTATCAACATTTACAGCATGTGATATACACATATATTTATGGTGCATACTTACTTATAGGAAACTTCTGTAACTTGTTATTTATGAAATGTCTGATAGATTTCAACAGCCTGTATTTCATTGTTGTGTTACAGTTAGTACAATGTCCAAATTGCTACCATCTATTGTCAGGAGTACTGACAATAACCATTTAGTACAGTGGGCATCTAGCTGTTAAACTTCCAGAATAATCCAGCCTTAAACATAAACTTTTTACATATTTTATGAATTTCAATGCCTAAGATGAGAATGTGGGACAGGCCTTATGAGCACCATTTTTGCAATGTTTTTTGTCATTTATTAGGTACACAAACCATTATTCAGATCTCTGTCCTATTTCCCATAATCACTCAAACTGTTTCTCCTTAAATGCTTCAAATGTGCAAGTAATGTCGGCTGTGGTTGCTGGGTCCAGCTGATACTGCCTCCCAGATGACGTTGTGGAAGGATCTATCACTTGACACAAGATGTGTGTCAGAATCCAACACTGGTTTCTTGTTGTCAACTGGATGAAGGAGTGTAATGGTCCTTTGGGACGCATGAAATTTATGAAAATGTCAGCATTGTGATCGGCCACAACATTGCCCGGCTCCCTGAGTCCATCGTACATGCGTGTCAGATATTGCCTGGCTCCCTGAGCCCATCGTACATGCGTGTCAGATACTGCCTGGCTCCCTGAGCCCATCGTACATGCATGTCAGATACTGCCCGGCTTCCTGAGCCCATCGTACATGCGTGTCAGACACTGCCTGGCTCCCTGAGCCCATCATACATGCGTGTCAGATACTGCCCGGCTCCCTGAGCCCATTGTACATGCGTGTCAGATACTGCCTGGCTTCCTGAGCCCATCATACATGTGTGTCAGATACTGCCCGGCTTCCTGAGCCCATCATACATGCGTGTCAGATACTGCCCGGCTTCCTGAGCCCATCGTACATGCGTGCCAGACACTGCCCGGCTCCCTGAGCCCATCATACATGCGTGTCAGATACTGCCCGGCTCCCTGAGCCCATCGTACATGCGTGTCAGATACTGCCCGGCTTCCTGAGCCCATCATACATGTGTGTCAGATACTGCCCGGCTCCCTGAGCCCATCATACATGTGTGTCAGATACTGCCTGGCTTCCTGAGCCCATCATACATGTGTGTCAGATACTGCCTGGCTTCCTGAGCCCATCATACATGTGTGTCAGATACTGCCCGGCTTCCTGAGCCCATCATACATGTGTGTCAGATACTGCCCGGCTTCCTGAGCCCATCATACATGTGTGTCAGATACTGCCCGGCTTCCTAAGCCCATCGTACATGCGTGTCAGATACTACCCAAGCACATACTTAACCAGTAGGTTCACCAATAGGCACAACAGGCTCAGCAACTGATGTATTGGAGGAGAACTTCATCCTCATAAACCTGGCTTATAGGCAGATCTACCATAGAAACTGGCACCAAGCAGTGTTTACTGTGGGTTCCTTAGATAGTCTTCACAGAAATGAATCTGGCAGGGACCTGAGCTGCAAATTCAAGTTTGTTTCAAAGGAGAAGATGCTGAATTTGCAACTGAGCTTACTGCTAGATTCACTTCTGCAAAGATCTGCCTATGAAGATGAAGTTTCTCCTCCATTACATCATTTGTTGAGTCTGCTGTGCGTATTGGTGAACCTTCTGGTTGAGAACTTGTCAGGGCGGTATCTGACACGCATGTATGATGGGCTCAGGGAGCTGTGCAGTGCCGTGGAAGTGTCAGATCACAATGCTGACATTTCATAAATTTTGTGCACCCAGAGGACCATCACACGCCTTGGTCCAGAGACCAGTGTTGGATTTATGCCAAGTGTAGATCTTTCCACAACGTCATCTGGGAGGCAGTATCAGCTGGACCCAGCAAACACAGCCGATGTTACTTGCACATTTGAAGCATTGGAGAAACATTCTGAGTGATTCTAGGAACTAGGAGAGAGACCTGAACATTATACATTACATATTGATATACAGCTTTGTTAATTGTTCAAAGATGCACATTGAATTAATTTGTCACTTGACTATGAAAATGTATATGGGCATTTATGACCGATTTGCGAGAAAAGATGATTATGCAAAACAGTGATTTTTCAGCTCCAATATAAATTAAATGAGACAAAACACCATCCTGAGATTTTAATATGTTGTTTACCTAATAAAGGGCTATGCACAGTATAAAAATGGTTGTCATAAAACTTGTCCCACGTTTTTGTTTTGGGAGTTGAAATTCATAAAGTATGTAAAAGTTACAACAATTAAATAAAAGCTGAATAAATGAATTTTGCAAATTTATAATATGTCTACATGTTCAAAAATGTCTGGTCTGTAACATATAAACTTCTCAATCTAGTGGCACCTGAAAACAGGTCCAAATAATGGGTGCGAGTTTAGGCGTTTACCCCTTGTTCACATAATAGGGCTTTACAGAAAGAATGTGCATGTAAATGCTTAGGTTTTTTGTAGAAGTGCTCAGATATGATGGCCACTTAGCAATTGGTTAAAATTTAATTACATTCTGAGGCGTCAACTTTTGACCATTGTTTGATTTTACACTGGATGACCCATGACCAATTTTAAATGCCTTATCTGATTATATTGTAGTTTTGCCTTATTACATTTGTATTAATTAGGATATAATATACTTATTATTTATGCATATGGGTCATTCCGTGTCAAATCAACGAATGGTAAAAAAGTTAATGGTACAGAATTTGTTTAAATTTTAACCAATGCATAAGTAGCTATATTTAGCTGTTAGGGTTTGCAAGGTTTATGCCACCTGCCTGTAAATACTGGTATAAGCTGTCTGCAAAAAAAAAGATTAATGACGACAAATGCAGCAGAAACTATCAGAAACTATCATTTAGCAAGAAATACCACAAAAACATTGTTATGATCAATAAATTGTAATTAGGATTGTTTCCATATTCATCTGCATTAGTATAAATCCCTGATTATATAAGTTTACTCTAGTTGGCAAAAATGGGCAAATACACAAAAAAGTATCTTTTTTGAAGTGGCAAAAATGGGCAAATATATAAATTGCAACTTTTTTGTAACTCAAGGCCAAAATGAAAAATAGTTGAATTTGTGTAACATTGCTAGATAAAACAAGCATTGGTAGGTAAAAGTGTGGATAACCAGGGTACTGAAAGGTGAAAGGCTCTTTAGCCTGGGGTGTACTTTAGGCTAAAGAACCTTCTCAGTGTGGTCAGGTAACCAGTCCATGTAGTTTAGAATATGATAAAGAGCCTTCCCGTATCGTATGTATGTGTGATGGTGTGTTTGTCGAATACATGTTCACCTATCATAAACATTACAATTACATTTTATTAGTTTATTATGTAAGCAAACTAGTCAGTTACAGAGTAATATTGATAATTGTGTTGACTGTATGTAGTAGGCCTTGCATGTAGACCAGTGTCCATTATAGGTGTATTATAATATGCACCATCCACCCCAGAGGCAAAGCGCACCCCACCTATGTCAGTGGTTTAATACCCCTAGCCCCTGTCCCAGAGGGGTTAGTGGGACTAATGATCAGTTTGGGACACTTCCTGGCTGTTATTGTTATTCGTTTGAGTTATAATATCAGAGCTGTCACACTGATGTATTATGAAATATTGTTTAACAAATATAGAAATGATACAAGGAAATATGGGAAAACAATATTTTATCAAGATCTTGTAAAAAGAAAACATTACAGACAAGTTTTAGAGAAGGTGACTGTAAATTAACAGATAATGTGAAAATTGTAACATTTAATGAAATTGATGAAGAGACAATAGTTAAAATAATGGATAAATCTCCAGAAAGTCATGATGGTAAAAATGTAACATCATTCCTTGCCAACTCACCAGACACAACTTTCAGATATTTTCCCAGGTGACCCTCTCAGATTTCAATGAAAAAATCCTTAAAATACCTTTGGTGGTATGATGGAGCTGTGCAGAATATCAAGCCACAAATCCAGATAGCTTTTGAGATATAACTTATTGAAAATAGGGCTTTTTTTCATCCTTTTTGGAATCTCGTATATTGTCACTGAATGTAGATAGGAAGCGGAAAAAATTTCATATTTAGTAATTAGGACCGGGACTTTAGCCAGTGTTAAGCTATAGGCATCCTAAAATAAGAAAACAATTGTATTCAAAGGAGTTAAGGAATTCAGCAAGTTCCCATGAATTCACCAGAGACATCTCATATTACATATATCTGATGTCTATACATAGGTATATACCCACCATCAAGTATATGTCAATCACACAATTTCATCATTGTATAACTGGAGTCTAAGGTTTAAATTTTAGTAAAAATACTGAAAAAAACACCTTAACAATAGTGAACAATTTACCACTTCTATGGCGCCTATAACCTCAGAAACCTGAGCTCAGAGGCTCAACAAAATAAAATCATTAAGCATAATCATGAACAAGGATGCGGAAATCATCATCATAACTAGGGACCACCAAAATTTATGCTGGAAATGCAATTTGGAATAAATAATATTTATTCCAAATATTATGTTGTGTTTTTTTGGAAGATAGCTATAATTTCAGATATTTTCGAAGTAAAGGGGAGTTCATTCCAGAGCCTATGTGCACAACAGAGAAAGCTTGTTTGCCCAAGTGAAGTTTAGTTTTAGGAACAATAATTTGTTGTGCAATCAGTCCTACATATATTCCAATATTTCGCTTTGATTCTCAATTTATTCTATGTTAAATTAATGTTCAAACTATCCCCACATTTCGGTGAAACTCAACCAATCACAAAGCAATGCAATAACATAAAACAGGTTGTTATATTAAGCATAATCTGTTTTTACAAAACACTGTTTTTACATGGCTTAATACATAACCACCACAACTATATATATATTATTCATAATTGTTTGTAAAAAAATAAACATGTTTTAGATTAATTAAGCTTGCATAATTTCTTATGTCCAGACTTGTATTAGTTCATTGCAGAGAAAATAACTGCCTAGCTTAACTACCACCAGAACACAAACCAGATAATAATTATGTACTGTCTATTGCAGTCCTGTTAGAAAATGAACAAATCACAGTTATTCAATAAATATGTACAGATCAAAAATAATTACAAACAATTTAATGTGAGGGAACCTTTATCACAGGTAAACAAATCTGGTACAGGTATGTAAACAAATGAATAACAAAACTATAAAGATTTGTTTACAAATGCTGGATTCTAGACACCGCCTCATTAGTGTAGTCCAGTATAAATGTCTAGTCCATTATTGTCCATTATTTCACCAACTCTTTGAGACAGCCTAAAAACAAACATGATGGTTAGAAGAATGATATGCTTACCAGGTATGGGTTCCCAATTAAGTACTCATTTAACAGTTAGTATTACTGCATAGTTCACAGCCATGTTGGGCAGATATTTCCAGATCTTGTCACTAATCCAGTCAATGACCTTAGAGAGATCGGGTTCAAGCATGTGTGAATTGGAGGGAGAACATCACAAGAACACATAATTATATACTGCACCAACAAGGGTGGCCTGGTCATTCAGGCACATGTGAATTGAAGGGTAGGCCTATAATAGAATGTCCTCTGGTTGGGTGATAAGTTGATGGCTAATCATGGCTTTGCACATCTGTCTACAGTAAACTGCTGGGGCTGGCAACTTGCAGCCAAGTGCACCCATGGGGCCATTAGACCTCTATGTCTATATTTTTTCTGTGTCTGTGCAAGTGTTCATATAATGGGGAGATGCAGAGAAAGGTAAAATAGCTACAGTTTGGGATATGTTCTGAGTGCCAACTCAAATGAAAAGCAAGCAAGTTATGCATAACAAATAATATATACATATTTACATGCTGTAATCATAGCATGGGTGTCCGGAGGGGGGAAGGGGGGCACATGCCCCCCTGGATCTGGATGTGCTAAGTAGATCATCTAGTATATTTGTTAATTCTGGTCGAAATCAGACAGCAGAATTGTTTGACTCCCCTCTGGAAATGTAAAGATTTCTGGTCGAAATCAAACAGCAGAATTTTTGCCCCCCTCTGGAAAAAAGCCTGCGGATGCCCCTGGCCTGAATGCTTGTGTATAAAGGGCAACCAAATGATTTAGTATAACATTCGCAGAAATAACCACTTGGTGTACATAAATGATGTATGTTATTGCCTGGTTTTGTTAATTTGGTAGTTGAATATAGGAGGAAACCCCACACCCCTAAAATCTTAAGAAAACAATCCTTTCAGAACAGATAATCAATTTTAACAAGCATCCACAACTTTTAAAATGTGATCACCACCTGCTACAAGTACTACTATATCACTAGTGACTAGCATTTGCCATTCACACTGTATCTGTGGGGGTCTCTCCGCCCACACCAATACTTAATATACCAACATAAAAACCATGTGTGCATCACTGAATGTGTCATAACAGGAAAAAGCACCAATGCAAAACCTTGTGTACAAATCAGGAACAGGGAAAAGCATTCTGTACTATCAGTGATTTACAGTGATCCACCTCATTAAATGGCAGCATAAAACCTCTGGCTCTATCTATCACAGGGTTACTTCATAACAATATATAGTCCCTACTTGACTGACTGGTCCACCCATGCTAAAGGGAGGAGGGTGGGATAATCTCGCAACTATCCAGCATATAATCCCTGCTGCACTCCTTGGCATAACTGCTTCTACGAGGCTATCCTGCTACTGACTATAAGTAATAAATGCATAAGGTCCCATTTTGTGTTTTGTTATCCAGCATAAAATAATGTTTCAATTGCTGCCTGACTCTGTGGAACTCACTCCCTGTTAGTGTTAAATCTGTAGAAAATATAACAACATTTCAGCATAAACTAAAAACCCACCAGTTTAAACTTGCTTATCCTCCATAGTTCCCCAGCATACCAATCCAACTGTTTAAAACTGGAACTGCTTATCGGTTATGATTTGCTTAACCCGTTTTGTTTTTGGAGTGGTACCGAGCTTGGGTCTCCCGAGGATTTTAGCACAATAGAAATATTTTATATAATAATTGTTATATTATTATATTATTTATGTGCCCGCTTCCACATAAATTAATTTATGCTACAAGTTAAAAAACTGTTCAGGATTGATAGCATATACAGTGATTTGTCTCGGTTTTCAAAAGAGCAAGGTGCGGAGTCTGAAAAAATGGAAAATGCACACGCATGAAAATGTTTTGAGGGCAAGGGGGCAGAATTGGAGGCAACCTCTCTTATGAAAATATACCATGGTATATCATGATATACCATGGTATTACATGGTAAACTGTGATATATCACCTGTTTCAAAGCATGGATTAACATATTTTCCATGGTATATCATGGTATTTTACCATGGTTTACCATGATTTACTATGGTTTACCTGTTTCAAGAAACCATGGTATACCATGGCATTTACTATGGTATATTTTCATAAGGGTTATCACATGACATACATGATAAATGTGTAATTGAACAGATAAAATATGAGACCTCATGGTCCAGCTCATGGGCTTTTTCTTCAATGTACAGCCTACCTCGGCTATACATAGACTTAGATGAACCACGTATTATCAACCCTGAAATAGCAATGGCGGAGCTCGTTAGGCGGCGCTAGTAGTGCTGTGATCGGCAAGTTTACCAAAACGTGTACTCGCAGCAGCCCGTTTATAGGGGGTGCCTATTATGGTCCATAGCGGCTGACATGGACCACCTATAATAAAAGTGTGCATATGCCTGTAAAGCTAAACAAACATACTTTACTCTGATATATATCATGTTTTATTTCTTTAAGTGAAAGTATTTTTATCCAAGGTGAAAATGTCACGATTCTCGCAAATCCGGGATTCACCTTGATTCACAGAAAAAGCATTGTATGTCTTTCATTGATCATTTATTAATATTACTAGACAATATTTGGGCTTCACTAGCTCTGGCTACATCAGTCCTAAAAGCGATGCCCCCACATGCGACGGTGTCAACAATTCATTGCGTTTTGGGCCGCTAGATGGCGCCACCCATGCAGTGATAAATTTCTACTACATAAATAATGATTTATGGCACTCATTTTTAATATTTAGCATCCGGTGAAGGGTAAATTTTTATTTACAAACATGAATACACGTAAATTCTGCATTTTATTGACATATTTTCATTNGTTGCCTATATACATATTAATTTTACAAGGTTTTAATGTTAGATTAATCATAATGTATTGAGCACTGTCTCGTAATCACAGACCAGTTTAACCAAAAAATTAACTTTTTCACCTTTTGTTTTAAAACTTCTTCAAATATGCATTAATTTTGAATCAATGAAATTATAATGCATTGTTAAATTATGATTAATACAGTGTTTATAGTGAAACTAATTTTTACGAGGTCATGTGGGTCTTTGAAGTGTGCATCATGAAAAAGACAATGTTGTTTAATTTACATTCCACATTGTTTGCTGTTGTGAACTAATGCAACTGTTTATCAAAGTTCAACTGTGGTTTTCAATCTAACATAAATCGCACTGGCATCGGATGATGAACATTAACAGAATTATCATGATACATTCTTGCATTATGAATAATAAAGTTTTTATAGTGAAACAAATTTTTTATGAGGTCGGTAACAAATTAGTTCAATATTTATACTTTTAGAACATTATGACTTATTTTTCATATCTTTCGTTTGAGACTAATCTGCAGGTACAGGCATGTGCATATTGCATATTGTAGATACTAGAACAATGACTGTACAATCTAACAATCAAAGTAAATTTTTTCTATGATTTTAACATAAGTGTGCACTCATTTATTAAACTGACTGCTCACATTACTTAAGCAATTCACATATTACAGATAAAAAAAACAAATAACCATATTTGTGATGGGTTAAATTAATTGCAGAAGCAGCTTTAATGTTTCCCCAGAAAGTATTTAGAAAGGCACACAATGAAATATTTTAGACTGTCCTGCCAACTGTAAGAGCTGTGAGGTCATCAGCGATAAGATTCGATGCAAGTCAACCGAATGTGAAAGTCGCTACGCGTACAACACTGCAGATGGCACCTGTCTCGGTGAGTGTAACATACCATCGTTAACAATAACAGAATAAGGCCTGTATAATGGTGCTATGATGTATTCTAGCTGACATGCCAGTATGAATGCTTGCAGCCAATATAACAGAATAAGGCCTGTATAATGGTGCTATGATGTATTCTAGCTGACATGCCAGTATGAATGCTAGCAGCCAATATAACAGAATAAGGCCTGTATAATGGTGCTATGATGTATTCTACCTGACATGCCAGTATGAATGCTAGCAGCCACTGTAACAGATTAAGGACTGTGTAATAGTGCTATGATATATTCCAGCTGAATGAATGCTTGCAGCCAATATTGTCATTATTTGTTTCTGGAGAGTCCTGATATATAAATCTGGTAATAAGCATTAATTTTATAAATCTTCTAATGTAAATCACACATAAATCTTCTAATAATCATTAATTTCTAATCAATGAAATTGCCATAATACAAGAAATGAATTGTAGCACATGACCGGGTAAGACGTACATATGCACGTGACATATAAATCTTCTTATAAGTATTAATTTAATACATTTTCTGATATAAATCGCACTGAAATCAGATGATGAACATTAAACAATTGTCATAATACATTGTTGCATTATGATTAATAATTTGTTTATGCTGAAACTAATTTTTTATGAAGTCAGTAACAAATTATTTCAATATTTATACTTTTAAAACATTATGACTTATTTTTCATATCTTTCGTTTCAGTCTAATCTGCATGTGCAGACATGTGCATATTGTGTATTGTAGTTACTAGAACAATGACTGTATATCAATCAAAGTAAATTTTTTTATGATTTTAACATAAGTGTGCACTCATTTATTAAACTGACTGCTCACATTACTTATGTAGTTCACATACTACACATTTAAAAAGCAAATAACTATATTTGTGATGGGTTAAATTAATTGCAGAAGCATCTTTAATATTTCCCCAGAAAGTATTTATAAAGGCACACAATGAAATATTTTAGACTGTCCTGCCAACTGCAAGAGCTGTGAGGTCATCAGTGGTAAGATTCGATGCAAGTCAACTGAATGTGAGACTCACTACGCGTACAACACTGCAGATGGCACCTGTCTTGGTGAGTATAACATACCATCATTAACAATAACAGAATAAGGCCTGTATAATGGTGCCATGATGTATTCTAGCTGACATGCCAGTATAAATGCTTGCAGCCAATATAACAGAATAATAACTGTATAATGGTGCTATGATGTATTCTAGCTGAATGAATGCTTGCAGCCAATATAGTGATTATTTGTTTCTAGAGATTCCTGACACATAAATCTGGTAATAAGCATTTCCCCTGAAAGTATTTATAAAGGCACATAATGAAATATTTTAGACTGTCCTGCCAACTGCAACAGCTGTGAGGTCATCAGTGGTAAGATTCGATGCAAATCAACTGAATGTGAGACTCACTACGCGTACAACACTGCAGATGGCACCTGTCTCGGTGAGTATAACATACCATCGTTAACAATAACAGAATAAGGCCTGTATAATGGTGTAATGATGTATTCTACCTGACATGCCAGTATGAATGCTTGCAGCCAATATAACAGAATAAGGCCTGTATAATGGTGCCATGATGTATTCTACCTGACATGCCATGAATGCTTGCAGCCAGTATTGTGGGTATTTATTTGTAGAGTGTCCTGACACATAAATCTGGTAATAAGTTTTAATTTCTAATCAATGAAATTGCCATAATACATGATTAATACAGTTTTTGTAGTGAAACAAGGTTACATGGATCTTTGAAGTGTGTATCCTGCATATTTACTTATTCTTATACATGCTTATTTGGATTTGAAAATTATGTTGACACAGTTTTAAAAAGAAAAATATCAAGCGATGTGAAGAATACCAAATTGCTATATATATGCTCACAATATAAACAATGGCAAACAATTTAAATATATATANTTGGCTGGTGGCTGGGTGCACTGTCTACTTTAAAAACACCTTTTCTTCAGAAGTATTGTTCAATTGTCTATTGATAATCGGGTATACCGATAATTGATATGGGTGATTACCGGATGATAAATATAAAATTGGTTTGTGAATGCCATGCCAGGCAGTGCCAGTGGTGATAAAAAGTTGGTGAGATACAATAGGTTCTTACAGGTACTTTTCTGGCTATTTTAGCATTTATGCCTCTTGTGCTGTTTCATTTGTTGCTATTGTCAGGTCTGATTTTGCATAATCTTTCTCCAAAATTAGCCACAAATACCTATATACATGGTCATAGTGTATCTTTAAACATATTAAAACAATTGTATATCAATACGTAATGCATAATGTTCAGGTCTGTCCTAGTTCTCAGAATCACTCAAAATGTTTCTCCTTAAATGCTTCAAATGTGCAAGTAACATCGGCTGTGGTTACTGGGTCCAGCTGATACTGCCTCCCAGATGATGTTGTGGAAAGATCTATCACTTGGCACAAGATGTGTGTCAATGACAGTGGAATCCAACACTGATCTCTTGTTGTCGACTGGACCAAGGAGTGTGACAGTCCTCTGGATGCATGAAATTTATAAAAATATCAGCATTGTGATCAGCAACTTCTACGACACTGACCAAACAAACAAACAAACATGGAAATTCCAAAGTATATAACCATGGATATAAAAATGTATATAATAATGGAATAATAACATACCATAGGAATTCCAAAGATATACAGTAGTGGGGAAAGTGCATTGAGGAGGTGTTTTGCTCTACATGATGAAATTTGTAATATGTGTAGAGAACTGCTACTAAAATAAAATATAAAATTGGTTCTTATGTTGTTACTAAAGTTTTGCAATTATATTAAAAATTATATTAGGATTTCATTAGGAATGTTTCACTAAATTCCCGTTTTGCCCAGCGGTATTTACCACCGCTGTAGATTGTGCATTGTGGAGTTGTACTCATACACAATTATATTAAAAATTATATTAGGATTTCATTAGGAATGTTTCACTAAATTCCCGTTTTGCCCAGCGGTTTTTACCACCGCTGTAGATTGTGCATTGTGCATTGTGGAATCGTACTCATACACAATTTTGCTACTCATACTGTTTCAATGTTGCTACCCATTAGATAAAACTGGAAAATTTGGCACCAACTGTGAGAGACAGGAACTTGTAGTAGTTGCCATCTGGTTTGTGGTTTTATCAATCATGCGCGGTTAATCCAGCAAATCATGCCAAGTTTTATATCAATATAAAGATCATTTTATCACTGTTTCAGTGATATTAAACAAGTTTTAATTGTGTGCAAATTAAAAGTTTCTGCTGAGTAAAGGGTGTGCATGGCAGCCGCATGTCATGGCTCATTACTGGTTTGGCTTCGCACTGTTTAGATACTATCATTCAATTTTGATGTGGTGCAGAATAAACCAGTGGATTTTTAACAGAGTTTCAATTTGAGAAGTTAAATTATGTTTCAAAACATTGATTCTGTGCATTCTGCCCGTTTTTCGCAATCGTAGAATTTCCATTCAGAAATGTTGTTTAATTAATTGGCTCCTGTGTCTTGGGAAGTTGAGCCTTTCAAGTTTAACTGCTGTGCAGCGTTTGCACTCACGCAGTGGCCATTAACACAGTGTCTTCTTGCAGCCGTGAGTGCGTTGCCATACGGGGACATTCTACTGGCGCGGGCCAAGCGAGGTGAGTTCATTGTGAATGTCATCTCACCATGAATCTGGCAGAATTAAACACATCAGTGCACTTCATCCTTTCACTGTCTGTATCCTACTGCACCATGTGGAAAGAAAATCAAAGACGTAGACAGATTTTATTAACTGCTGCACCAAAAGCCATAGTTGAACATTGACTAGCCACAATGGATGGAAGCAGTGTTTTTAAACATTACATATGGGTGAATTATAAAAGGCTAATTAGTAGCCTTGCAAGTGTCCATTAATTGTAAGTGTAAGTAAATGGAAGTGTTTCAATATTGATTTCATATCCTGACTCTTGTCGCCAGTTTATTAGGTCACTGTTTGGTAAAAACCACAAGGACTGGAAGAATGGAAGAATAAAGAAATAAATATTTTAAAACTTGTTTCTGAAACTGGATCTGAAACTCACCCAACAGTCAAAAGGTAGTTTTTGTGTTACTAGTTTTACTGAATAAAATGTGGCAGTATGCCAGTGACAAGCGGTGTATGTCAATCTCAGTTACACGATCGTGTAATGACATCGCAGCTTTGTTCTTTCTTTTTTTATATTCGTGCAATTTGGCATTCCTGTTAAATTCCAGATTCATGCACGGACATAAAAAAATGTGACTCTTGCTCAAATCCTGACTTGGTGTGCTCGGACTGTAACATTGGTCAAGTGATGTCTAAAAACAAAACAAGTTGCCTCGGTAAGTCTGCATATCGTCATCTTCAACGGCAGCAACAGATGCATTCATATGTCTGCTCATTCCCTAGCTGTCTCTCTATATCTGGTTTTGATAAAACAAAGTAGAGCGACACTAAATCACCCACTGAGGAAAAATGAATGGAATAAATCATCTACTGATAGCGTAAATGTGTCAGTCTGTTTGAAAACAGAATTAACTATTTGGATTCATACAATGGACAGGATATGTAACATCCAGGTGCCATAACAAATAATTAGATAAATCAATAAAATGTATTGTAGACTGTCCAAACAACTGTGCCACCTGCAAAGAGATTGCGGGCAAGAAAACCGAGTGTCTCACTTGTGATGACAGGTACACAATGGAGACAGACAAATCATGCGAAGGTGAGTACATTGTTAAATATTTTGTAATGTGATAAACATGTACCTGTTGCCTATATACATATAAATTTTACAAGGTTTTAATGTTAGACTAATCATAATGTATTGAGACCAGTTTAACAAAAAAAATTACTTTTTCACTTTTTGTTTTAAAACTTCTTCAAATATGCATTAATTTTAATAATTTTAAATCAATGAAATTATAATGCATTGTTAAATTATGATTAATACAGTTTTTATAGTGAAAGTAATTTTTACGAGGTCATGTGGGTCTTTGAAGTGTGCCTCATGCATATAAGAGAAAGGCAATGTTGTTTCACATTGTTGCTATAACCCTCAAAGACAAGCATACAATGCAATGTTCTTTGTGTAGTACAGATAATAATCTGCCTTTGTGTTTAACTGCTCTTGTCTGTGGCAGCATTTTCTAAAAAAATTTGAACGTGGATGATATCATGTGTAACCTTGTCTACTTCAGCGTGTGGGGCTAACTGCCAAACTTGTGAGACCAGCGGTGCCGGCAAATGTGACAGTGGAAAATGTTATGGCAGCAATGTGTTTGATTCTGCTTCAAAAACCTGCAAAGGTAAGTCTTAGGTATTAGCAATAACTGAAATAAAACAATAAGCAATCATACATGAAACCCTGGAAAATAGCATATTTTGTACGGTGTTAGCATAATAGTGCTGAAATAAATTGTACTACATGACCAGGTAAAGGACATTCACACTGCATGTGACTGCGACCACCATTGAACAAAAGTAGTGCATGTAACGTTTACATTCCACATTGTTTGCTGTTGTGAACTAATGCAGCTGTTTAACAAATTTCAACTGTAGTTTACAATCTAACAAATAAAAAAAATAACATTGATAATTATTTTTTTATGTAATAATACTTCGCATATGGAACAACTACACAAGAATAAATTTAATTTATAGAACTAGAATATAATCTTCTATTATAATAGTAATAATAATTTACATACGAAACCACTACATAAACATTTAATTTGTAAAGTAGAAAATATTCTAAAAATTACAATAATAACAAATTTAATATCAATACAATGATATTAAAGTGTGACAGTGGAAAATGTGATGGCAAATACATGCTTGATTCTGATTCAAAAACCTGCAAGGGTAAGTTGTGTGTATTATAAATAAATGAAATAAAATAATAAGCAATGAGACATGAAACCCTGTAAAATTGCATATTTGAGCTGTTAACAATCTGAGCAGACATTGTTTATACTATGTTTTGTGCTCAACAGCAATCATTGTTAAAAGCGAATAAATTGTATTGCCCGTTACCAACCTGCCAAGTAGTTGGTGTTTTCATACAAACTTAGAAAGGGCTGCATGACCTTATCCACAACTGAGATCTAAGAGGGTATCAAGTTGCTAAAGTACACAAAATGAATTTTTGGTTCATGAGCAGTCTAGCTTCATTGGAAGTGAAGAGTGTTTTTAAGAATGTTTCTATGAGCGTTTTTATTATTTATTCTTAGTGAAATGCAATTTTCTGTTTTATTCATAGCTAAGGAGCAAAATCGATTTTTAATAGTGAAATCGTGCTAGTGAGCTCATAAGAATGTTAGTGAAATATTTTAATACTAACTATTTTTAGAACATGATCTATTATTTATTTATTTCAAGCATGTGACACTTACTGCAATGGTTGTGACATCAACGGTGCGGCCAAGTGTGATAGCGGAAAATGTTATGACAAATACATGCTTGACTCTGCTTCGAAAACCTGCAAAGGTATGTCTTAGATATTATCAATAAATGAAATAAAATAATCAGCAATGAGACATGAAATCTTGCAAATTAGCATATTTTTAAGTGTGTTATCATAATAGTGCTGAAATAAATTGTACTACATGACCAGGTAAAGGACATTCAACTGTATGTGACTGCGACCACCACTGAACAAAAGTAGTGCATATAACGTTTACATTCCACATTGTTTGCTGTTGTGAACTAATGCAGCTGTTTAACAAAGTTCAACTGTAGTTTACAATCTAACAAATAAAAAAAATAAAATAAAACAACGTCAATAAATATTTGTTATGTAATAATACTTCGCATATGGAACAACTACATAAAAATTAATTTAATTTGTAGAACTAGAATATAATCTTCTATTATAACAGTAATAATAATTTACATACAAAACCACTACGTAACCATTTAATTTGTAAAGTAGAAAATATTCTAAAATTACAATAATAAAAAATTTAATATCAATACATGATATTAAAGTGTGACAGTGGAAAATATAATGGCAAATACATGCTTGATTCTGATTCAAAAACCTGCAAGGGTAAATCATGTGTATTATAAATAAATGAAATAAAATAATAAGCAATGAGACACGAAACCCTGGAAAATTGCATATTTGAGCTGTTAACAATCTGGGCAGACATTGTTTATACTATGTTTTGTGCTCAACAGCAATCTTTGTTAAAAGCGAATAAATTGTATTGCCCGTTACCAACCTGCCAAGTAGTTGGTGTTTTCATACAAACTTAGAAAGGGCTGCATGACCTTATCCACAACCATAGTAAACACAAATACACTGAGATGTAACGGGGTATCAAGTTGCTAAAGTACACAAAATGAATTTTTGGCTCATGAGCAGTCTAGCTTCATTGGAAGTGAAGAGTGTTTTTAAGAATATTTCTATGAGCGTTTGTATGATTTATTCTTAGTGAAACGCAATTTTCTGTTTTGTTCATAGCTAAGGAGCGAAATCGATTTTTAATAGCGAAATCGTGCTAATGAGCTCATAAGAATGTTAGTGAAATATTTTAATACTAACTATTTTTAGAACATGATCTATTATTTATTTATTTCAAGCATGTGACGCTAACTGCAATGGTTGTGACATCAACGGTGCGGCCAAGTGTGATAGCGGAAAATGTTATGACAAATACATGCTTGACTCTGCTTCGAAAACCTGCAAAGGTATGTCTTAGATATTATCAATAAATGAAATAAAATAATCAGCANTTGATGCTGATTCAAAAACCTGCAAAGGTAAATCTTAAGTATTAGCAATGACTGAAATAACACAAGAAACAATCAGACATGAAACCCAGGAAAATAGCATATTTTGTACAGTGTTATCATATCAGTGCTGAACTAAATTGTACTACATGACCAGGTAAAGGACATTCAACTGCATGTGACTGTGACCACCATTGAACAAAAGTAGTGCATATAACGTTTACATTCCACATTGTTTGCTGATGTGAACTAATGCAGTTGTTTATCAAAGTTCAACTGTGGTTTTCAATCTAACATAAATCGCACTGAAATTGGATGATGAACATTAACATAATTATCATAATACATTCTTCCATTATGAATAATAAGTTTTTTTAATGAAAATTTTTTTTTATGAGGTCAGTAACAAATTGTTGTTAGTGAAACAAATTTTTTTTGAGGTCAATAACAAATTAGTTCAATATTTATACTTTTAGAACATTATGACTTATTTTTCATANAATCTTCTATTATAACAGTAATAATAATTTACATACAAAACCACTACGTAACCATTTAATTTGTAAAGTAGAAAATATTCTAAAATTACAATAATAACAAATTTAATATCAATACATGATATTAAAGTGTGACAGTGGAAAATATGATGGCAAATACATGCGTGATTCTGATTCAAAAACCTGCAAGGGTAAGTTGTGTGTATTATAAATAAATGAAATAAAATAATAAGCAATGAGACATGAAACCCTGGAAAATTGCATATTTGAGCTGTTAACAATCTGAGCAGACATTGTTTATACTATGTTTTGTGCTCAACAGCAATCTTTGTTAAAAGCGAATAAATTGTATTGCCTGTTACCAACTTGCCAAGTAGTTGGTGTTTTCATACAAACTTAGAAAGGGTTGCATGACCTTATCCACAACTGAGATCTAAGAGGGTATCAAGTTGCTAAAGTACACAAAATGAATTTTTGGCTCATGAGCAGTCTAGCTTCATTGGAAGTGAAGAGTGGTTTTAAGAACATTTCTATGAGCGTTTTTATGATTTAGTCTTAGTGAAACGCAATTTTCTGTTTTATTCATAGCTAAAGAGCGAAATCGATTTTTAATAGCAAAATCGTGCTAGTGAGCTCATAAGAATGTTAGTGAAATATTTTAATACTAAACATTTTTAGAACATGATCTATTATTTATTTATTTCAAGCATGTGACACTTACTGCAATGGTTGTGACATCAACGGTGCGGCCAAGTGTGATAGCGGAAAATGTTATGACAAATACATGCTTGACTCTGCTTCGAAAACCTGCAAAGGTATGTCTTAGATATTATCAATAAATGAAATAAAATAATAAGCAATGAGACATGAAATCTTGCAAATTAGCATATTTTGAAGTGTGTTATCATAACAGTGCTGAAATAAATTGTACTACATGACCAGGTAAAGGACATTCAACTGTATGTGACTGCGACCACCATTGAACAAAACATTATTATTATCCACATTATTTGCTGTTGTGAACTATTGCAGTGGGGTTTAATCTAACAAATTAACCAATTTTACAAAGATAATTATTTATTGAATATAAATAATAATAATTTGCATGCAAAACCAGTAAATAAACATTTAATTTGTGAAGTAGAATATATTCTAAAATTACAATGCTAAAAAATGTAATATCAATACATACAAAAGTGGATGAAGATCACTAATATTGACATACATAATCACAATATTTGTATGAAAAATGTACTATATTTTATACAAATAAACATGAATGTACATAAAAAGTCTTAGACATAGCTTGCAATGCACGCTTAGAAAAAAAAAGTGAAAGAAATAATCAACACACAGCTTATTTGGATTTGCAAATTATACTGACAAATTGTTTGAGACTACAATATGAAGCAAAGTGTAGAATACCAAATTGCTATATATGCTTATAATATAAACAATGTCAAATGATTTGAATATTTATACTTCAGCATGTGACGCTAACTGCAATGGTTGTGACATCAACGGTGCAGCCAAGTGTGACAGCGGAAAATGTTATGACAAATACATGTTTGATTCTGCTTCGAAAACTTGCAAAGGTAAGTCTTAGGTATTATCAATAATTGAAATAAAATAAGAAGCAATCAGACATGAAACCATGGAAAGTAGCATATATTGAAACTGTGTTATATGATTATATCATAATTTTGACTGTGCTATTCCACATTATTTGCTGTTTTGAACTAATGCTGTGGTGTTTAATCTAAGATATTAACCAATTTTACATAGAAAACTTGGATAATTATTTCTGAAATAATAGTAATAATAATAATAATTACATGCATGGACATGTGAAAAATATGCACACATAAATCGTTTAATAAGCATAAATTTCACAAACCTTGCAGATAAATCTTCTAATAAGCATTAATTTTTCATCAAACAAATAATACATTTTTATGTTATGCTTACATTTTTATAGATAAACACATTTTTTACGAGGTCATGTGGGTCTGTGAAGTGTGCATCATGCATACTAAGATAAAGGCATTGTTTTTCACATTGTTACTATAACCCTCAAAGAAAAAACTGAATAGTACACCAAGCATACAATGGTACACCAAGCATACAATGGTACACCAAGCATACAATGCGTATGAGTACAGATAATAACTGCTGTCATCTGTGGCAGCCTTTTCTCAATAAAGTTAAACATGAATGTCTCATGTGTAACCTTGTCTACTTCAGCATGTGACACTAACTGCAAAGGTTGTGACCTCAACGGTGTGGGAAAATGTGACAGTGGAAAATGTGATGACAGATACTTCTTTGATGATGAATCAAAAACCTGCAAAAGTAAGTCACAGGTATTAAAAAAATCTGATAGCTTTGTATATTTACTAACCATAAAATTCACTTTCATAACACTTAATAACTCTAAAATCACTGTTATTCATAAATAAAGCATGCCTCTTTCAAGTATTAAGTGTATTCTCTTCATGCATGTCCCATAAATTGTTATCATTATGTGGAAAAAATGCTAACAGAGCTGGAAGCTGTTGAAATGTGGTTCTCTAGAAGGATAAAAAACCATGTGATAATAATGATGATGATAATGATGATGATGATACATGTGATGCATTATGGAATGCTGATTTATTTTTAGGTTGTCCTGACAAGTGCGAGACCTGCAGCATGGATTCAGATAAAAAAGTAACCTGCTCCAAGTGCGATGCAGAATACGACTCAGCTCAGGGCAAGATCTGTAATTGTGAGTTGCACCTTTGTAGTGTAATGATAGCATAAAAGTAACAGTTGCATTAAAATTATTTTCTCCAAATTAGTTCAGATGTATTTAAGCATGTCACGTAAAATCAAATAAACTGTGTTTTATGAGAAGGTTCCATGATGGTGAAATAGAAAAGTTCTTCTGAATGTTACATTTTAAAACTAAGGCACAAGAGAGACATAAGCCTTGTTTGATGGTGTGTAGTCGGTAGCCAGCCTGACATGACATGTTTTAGACTGTCCTGCCAACTGCAACAGTTGTGAGGTCATCGATGGGCAAGCTCAATGCAAGTCAAACGGATGCGACACTCACTATGCACGCAACACTGCAGATGGCACATGTCACAGTGAGTCAAACATCCCTTCATTAACAATAACAGAATAAGGACTGCTTAATGCTGCTATGGTGTATTCTAGCTGACATGCCAGTATGAAAGCTGGTACTTTTCTGAATTGCATCCCCTGTAATCATCCAAGTGGAACAGTACAAATAATCTGACAATGCCGTGGACTGCATCCAATTATTTGTAGTACTTCACCTGCCATCAAGGAAGATTATAGGAGGATGCGGATCACAAATGTATCATTTTATATTTATTTCACACAATGATTTTAGCAAATTAAAATTTGGGAACTATGTTCACTATTGTTGCAGTTTGTTGACATTCAGTTTTAAAACAATTCACATGTGTTTGTCTGCCATTTTGTACATGATGAACTTGTTCTAACGTAAACAAATAGTTCCATTGTAATCAAATGCCTGTTTGATTATGAAATCATAACTGTGTCCTGCATTGGCTGGAACATGTTGAATGTGTGTGTAATATGGTGGTTATTTGTTTGCAGAGTGTCCTGACAACTGCAACAGTTGCACATATAAGAACAGTAAGACCGAATGTGATGAAGGCCAGTGTTATGATGGGTTTGCTCTCAAGGACGACAAGACGTGTCCAGGTAAGCACCAACCTGACTTTTGTTTTGCTGCTGAAAAGCCAACCGTCTTAACTCATTTTCTCATGGCAACAGATGATGTTTTATGCAAGAAAATAGAGTAAGTAACATAATATACCACGTTAAATTGTAGAACAATTACGAGGAATACTAAACAGTAGATGAAATAGGCCACCTGTATTGAAATCTAAATACCATAAGATAGTTATAAATGGAATTAGCTTTCTGCTGAATGTATACAGCTGTGTTGCCGCCCCATGCCATGATCAACTCAACGTAGACACAATAATTAAACATATATATGTTTTGTGCCAAGTCATGTTATGTCAACTTATGTACTGGGGTGGCATATATTTGCCGGCAGTTTCCCATTGATTTTTTATCACACCTATGCATACATAAAGCCAAAAATTCACTAAAAAACATGCGGAGTGTGTGGGAACTTTACATTTATGGCCATGTTTGTTGAAAGCTTAATGTAGCCTGCTGGGGTGGATAGGCAAAAAGTCATGTAATAGATCCATCAATTGGTGTCATTAAGATATAATGGCCAGTTAGACCTGCTACATCACATCTCTTTCATGTAGCAGAAGTAATTGTTGAATTGCACTGCACAGATGAAATTTATGAGGCAGCAGATCAAAGAAGGGGCTTCTGCTTTTTTGACAAAGAAAATAAAAGTGCCTGTCATTATGGCAAACATATTAAGACCAGTGTTCTAGGTTAACACATACATAATGCAAAGCCCCGAATATTAAATTGCTCTTGATTACAAATGTCAACTGTATTGTTTCATGATATGTTGAGAAGTCGTCTTTTTGATCACTTCAACCATGATTGTCCATTTGTGTCATGCTGTTTTGCACACGTGAAGGTTGACATGACAGTGCACAG
>SDWI01001901.1:59854-69943 GCA_009193005.1 Lamellibrachia luymesi
TGCCCTGAAGGCTACTGCGACGTTGGCTATGTGTGGTCCAGTGCTGATTCTGGAACATGTAAAGGTGAGTTCAGCACATATCAGCGGAACAACAGTGAGTAATTTGTAATATTTTAAGTTTATTAAAAGATTTTAATTATGAATGATGTGTTTGTTACAGTGTTTATGGTGTTGTGTAAATCTGACACCAAAGTCATAAAATAGTTTACACCATTAAGTAGTTTTGCATAAGTGAACTTGTATTCATCAGTGTACTTACTAAAGTGGCCCTTTGTAGGACAGTTGGCATGTGCTTGTTGCTGGGAGCAAGTGGTATCTTCTGCATGAAACTCTCAAAAACAAAAACAATATTTATGACCACAAATTTGGTCAGAAACAGTGATGACATATATTTTTAGATATACATTAAACAATGTTGAGGAAATAAAATAAATTAACCAAAAAACACCACATGTCATAAAAACACCACATCATAAAACACCTCATGTCATCTAGAGCCACTGAGATAAATACACATGTTATGTGAGCTAGACATTGAGCTCACTGTGTCATGTTAATCAAGTGTTTGTTGTGTTGTGTTCGTGGTGTTGTGTACACAGTGTGTTCACCATGTGTGATGCTGTCCATTTCAGCGTGTCCTGGTGACTGTGAGTCATGCTACCTGGATGACACAACACCTAAGTGTCTCATGAGTGGCTGCAAGCAAGGTTTTGCTCGCAAGACAGACAAGATATGTGTTGGTAAGTTTGTGCCAGTTCGCGCTATGGAAGCTTATTTGTTGTGTATCAGAACAAGTATCTGAATGTGTGTGCATGTGTGCGTGCATGCGTGTGTACATTTGTGTGTACATGCAAGTACACATTCATGTCAATGTAACAACTGTTCATGCAAAATACAACAAAAACTAAAATATTTAAGAAATCTGTATTATATGATAAAGCAATAATAAAGGAATCCACAATGTGTGTGTATGTGTGTGCATGTGTGTGTATGTGTGTGTAAGTGTGTATGTGTGTGCATGGTATCAAACGATGTATATTTTACACATGATGCTGCACTGAAGTGGGGAGATGAGTACGTCTTGTAGTACCAGGTGCGCATGCACCCCCTAAAACCATGTTTGAGCTAATTGCATTTTACTAATACACTGTATTAATTTAATTTATAATAAAATATTTTTAAATGTCTAAACACTTGTTTATGAAAAACAAATCTTATAATTTGTTTTTACAACACGCATTTATGAATCTAACGTATGTGATGTGACAACTGATCTGCCTTTTACAAATTATTTATCCAACATCTAAAAGTTATTAAATATAATATGCTAGTACTTATTTATCATTATCTTGGTCAGATGAATGACAGAAGAAATACAACATATTCCCCTTTTCATAAATCCCTTATATAATTTAGAATGATGTTCACCATATCTAACACTATCTTGTCACTATATAAATATACTGATCCGGCATTGGTTGGATACAGGCATTGGTTGTATACATGTGTTGCCAACATAGTAGATATAGCCCTAATCACTCTCGTATCACAAGTGTACTGTATACACCAAGCTACAGTCTAGAGCAGGCAGCTGATGCAACCTGGGATAGCTTTCAGGTTCTTCTTCGATGAATCATTCCAGATAATTTATTTCCATAGAAAGAGGTGGTGTAAAGTGTGTGACATCGGTTGTATCTCAAGTTGTAGGTGTCCTGCCATTGACTGGGTTGACATATTATTGACTGGTGATAAAACCAACCACTTATGTTGACAGCTTGTCCAGACAACTGCCTGAAGTGTACGTGGTCAACTGACAAGACCGTCTGTGAAGCTGGCGGGTGTGTCACTAGCTACGTACTGAAAGAAGAGTCTTGTGAAGGTGAGTGAGTCAAAACAGGTCATCTACAGTTTTTTTGAGCAAATCTCCAAGTTTATTTATGACTAGTCTAGTCTCTAGTCTCTGTACAGAACTCCAGTTCTCTCCACAGAACTCCAGTTCTAAGTAATACATTTTCACCAATGTCCTGGTTTTTCTCCAGATGATAACAAGTTATAGATGTCCTACTGGTAAGTTGTTAACTGGCTTGACATATAAATTACTGGCGATAAAACCAACCATTTATATTGACAGCTTGTCCAGCCAACTGCCTGACGTGTACATGGTCAACTGACAAGACCGTCTGTGATGCTGGAGAATGCAAAACTGGCTACGTACAGAACACAAATGATGCACAACAGTCCTGCATAGGTGAGTGTTTTTCTACCATTTATATAACAGAATGTACACTGAAGATGATTTTTTGGAAGAATTATAATAATATCAATTTGCCAATATTTGCTCAAAAAGGTCGCCATTTTGTTTGTTACCATGAAAAAAGGGTTTCTTGCAGAAGAAGTAGTTCAACATAATTGTTACTCAGTAAGACCCACTCTACAGTTTATCTCCTTTTAATCTTACAAAGTGGGAATCTAAACATTTTAAAAGAATATTTCCTGTAGTTCATTTGCAATATTGCAAATAAAAAACCTATCAAGAATCTGTGTCTAACCTGAAATTGACAATAATTATGCTGTTATTATCATGTTGTGAGAAATAACAGATGATTCAAACAATATATGATTCCTACATATCTTTTTTTAGTTCTTCCCTGGTTCTTGTCAGGCTGTTCCAGCTCCTGCTAAAGTCTCTCATTCCCCACGCAACTTTGTTAACAAGACATGTGGCATGGACCATATTTGTGCGTTGCTTTCAGAGTGTCCTACTAAGTGTGAAACATGCAGCTACAGCTCAACCAACAACAGGGCCGAATGTTCAACATGTATGACTGGGTCAGCGGTCAACCCAACTGACAGGACATGTGGAGGTGAGCATTTAATATTTTACTATTATTGTTGATATTCCATAAGTCATGTATGTGTGGTTAGACAAAAGTGTTCTTCACATACAGAATTCAAGTTCTCTGTACAAAACTTGAGTTGTACTGAACTCCAGCTACTTATTGAAGTAATCTGGTCTGTGTTTGCTGCAGACTGTGCCAGTAATTGTGTCAGTTGTGCATCAACTGAACCCGGCAAATGTGACACGTGTAACACTGGCTTTCGACTGAAAGCAGACAAGACATGTGAAGGTCAGTCAATTTGTGTAACAACTGTATAATCCTATCTCAGTTGGGTTCAACTGTAATTACATAGTTCTTAATTACTTACAGTTACAGTGTAATTGTAATTGAATTTGAACTCTAATTGTATTTTATTTTTTATGAGGCTGTGTAATTGTAATTAACCATTGAAATTAAGCCCAACCCTAAAACACTGTCTAAAAATTAGCTGTAATGATAAATGTAATGTGCCTTTATAAAGCATTATAGTTGTGCTCAACCTGTGAAACATTGCAATTAATGTTTTAACTGCCATAATTGTAATAGATTGTTTAAGCAATGTAATTGTAATTTATTTTTTTAAAGTGTTGCAATCACAATTGAGTTGTTATGAAGCTGTGTAGTTGACAACTGTGATTTAATACAACCCTGAATCCTATATTATTATAATAATACACGTGTGTGTAATTTTTCTTATATTTACCTGTATGTCTATATAGTAATCAGCAAGAACTTGAATGTTACGTCAATGAGGGGACGAGTGCTGAAGCACTGCACAGAATTTAGATCTGCCTGCCTAGCGCAGTATTTCATTGATTATCCTTTCAAATGTTTAGGCTTTTCTGGACATTTCAGTTGTGTCCAATCATAACTCTTCATAATCGGTAATTTTATGTCAGAAAATGTGTTGCAGCCTGTGACCCGAACTGCGAGGCCTGCTCTACAAATGGAGCGGGACAATGTGATTCTGACAAGTGCAATGATAAATTTGGCTACAACAGCCAAACAAAAAAGTGTGTCGGTTAGTGAAGTCATTTCTTCAGTTCACGCAGGTGGTATAATTTCACCAGTTTTGCTACAATGAAGCACTGAGATTGACAGTGAACTAGCCTGATTATAGTGGAACAAAAATGTCGTGTTTGTCACATACTCTTCTACAAGACAGCAACAATGTGCTTATATATCTTTGTCACATACTCTTCTACAAGACAGCAACAATGTGCTTAATATATGTTTATTATAAAGAAAAATTACATCCATATAATGCAGTTTTGATTATCAGAAGGAACATGTGGCATGATTATAAAGTTTCATTTTATGTCAAATAAAACAGTGAATTGTTCTTCTCTATCAGACTGTATACGTTACATTACATACTAGTTAATGAGACATTGTATGCAGCCAGGTTTGTCTAAAAGAGACCCCCATAATGCAAAATATGTGATCTCCATGCGTGTGTTACGGTGGAAATGTGGTGTCTTGCAGTTATTTCTTTGGCTAAACATGTCAACTTTGATTTCCAGCTTGCCCCGCCAACTGTCTGCAGTGCACAGTGAATTCTGCAGGAACAGCAACAGAATGTGACACTGACAAGTGTGACTCAGGATATGGTCTCAAGGCCGACAAGACTTGCCAGGGTTAGTTACACTATATATGGTTGTTATTCAGGAACAGCAATTGTTGACGTTTCGTACCATATCTGTGTAGACTAAAAGTCAAGTCATCCCCCAGGCATTACGCCTTAGATTAAAAGTCAAGTCATCCCCCAGGCATTACGCCTTAGGAAGCCATGAAGGCTTATATGGCCAGTGCTTAAACCTGGTTTCTGTAGTGCGAAGCAACTTAGAGTGCAGTTATACCGACTCTCCTGGACGGAGACACTAGTCTATCGCAGGTACCTTCCAAACAGTGTTTGTACTCATTTGCAGCTGAGTAGACTGAGGCAAAGTAGGGTAAACGAAATTGCCTAAGCTTTGAAAACGAACCGAGGGTTCGTTTTATATATATATATATACATATATATATATATTATTACTATATGTGTGTGTGTATATACAACATTGACAAATATCAAGAGTATCAGATTTAATAGATAAATAAAAGCTAATATAAAGATAAAAATAAAGGTATGCTTATTAAGACATCCATGAGTTCAAGATCATGTCTTCTTTGAAAGTACTGTTGCCTAACTGTTCACATGTTACAACCAACTTGAGTAAATCAGTAATTGAAGTCTATTTAAAATGGTATTCATGACTTGAACATTCCAGAATGTTCATCATACTGTGAGAAATGCACAGAGACAGGTGGGGTGATGGTGTGTGACACGTGTAACTCACACTTCGAGCTCAATACTGGGGTATGTGCTGCTTGCCCAGCCAACTGTCTGGAGTGCAGTGAAAGTAATGGCGCCATGGTCTGTTCCACGTGCGAGAACCAGTACGTTGTGATGGATGACAAGACCTGCAGCGGTGAGTATCAGAGCATTGTTGCACTAAAAGTATCAGAGCACCACTGCACTAAAAGTATCAGAGCGCCACTGCACTAAGAGTATCGGAGTGTGTGGGAATTTTTAAGAAAGGTCTTAAAAAGATTATAATTTGATTTCACCAAACTTGGCTGGAGGTTATAATTAAACAAAGATGGAACGGATTGCATATCGATAAGTAATATCCTTCTTTATTCAAATTATACAGTTTGATCACCAAATATCATGGACAAATTTCTTAAATTTTCAAAGTATTTTTCATAAAAATATCTCAATTCACAGCCGCACACATTGTGTGTCAGAGCATGGTTGCAGTAAGTAACTGAGTGTGTGGAACTGTGCTTATACCCCAAAGTATGTTGGATGAAAAGCAATATTTTGGAGAATATTGTCATTTACACATTTAAGACTAATTACAATTGCATTTTTTTTATAAAACACATATTTAGGTTTCACGGGGAATGTATTTGAATTAACTTTTAGTGTATTGAATAGGAAGGAATGTAAATGATACATCTGTATTCTATGTGGATAAGGAAGCCATTACTTTATGGAGAGTGTAATTCTTACTCTNATTAACAGGAATGTGAGCTCCTCAAAGCAAACCAGACAGGAACTGAACACATGTACAGCCCCGTCCGGCAAGTTTCTCAGAGCCCACATTCCTACAAGCATGACGATAACATATATAGTCGTCATGAACATGTAATGCAAAGAATACAGACATTCCACCACCAATACACAAATCCATATATATATATATATTATTATTACTATATGTGTGTATGTATATACAACATTGACAAATATCAGGAGTATTAGATTTAATAGATAAATAAAAGCTAATATCAAGATAAAAATAAAGGTATGCTTATTAAGACATCCATGAGTTCAAGATCATGTCTTCTTTGAAAGTACTGTTGCCTAACTGTTCACGTGTTACAACCAACTTGAATAAATCAGTAATTGAAGTCTATTAAAAATGGTATTTATGACTTGTACATTCCAGAATGTTCATCATACTGTGAGAAATGCACAGAGACAGGTGGGGTGATGGAGTGTGACACGTGTAACCCACACTTCGAGCTCAATGATGATGTATGTGCTGCATGCCCAGCCAACTGTCTGGAGTGCAGTGAAAGTAATGGCGCAATGGTCTGTTCCATGTGCGAGAACCAGTACGTTGTGATGGATGACAAGACCTGCAGCGGTGAGTATCAGAGCATTGTTGCACTAAAAGTATCAGAGCACCACTGCACTAAAAGTATCAGAGCGCCACTGCACTAAGAGTATCGGAGTGTGTGGGAATTTTTAAGAAAGGTCTTAAAAAGATTATAATTTGATTTCACCAAACTTGGCTGGAGGTTATAATTAAACAAAGATGGAACGGATTGCATATCGATAAGTAATATCCTTCTTTATTCAAATTATACAGTTTGATCACCAAATATCATGGACAAATTTCTTAAATTTTCAAAGTATTTTTCATAAAAATATCTCAATTCACAGCCGCACACATTGTGTGTCAGAGCATGGTTGCAGTAAGTAACTGAGTGTGTGGAACTGTGCTTATACCCCAAAGTATGTTGGATGAAAAGCAATATTTTGGAGAATATTGTCATTTACACATTTAAGACTAATTACAATTGCATTTTTTTTATAAAACACATATTTAGGTTTCACGGGGAATGTATTTGAATTAACTTTTAGTGTATTGAATAGGAAGGAATGTAAATGATACATCTGTATTCTATGTGGATAAGGAAGCCATTACTTTATGGAGAGTGTAATTCTTACTCTACATTCAACCAAATGAGATAATATAAATGATATAATATATATACTTTGTCCCTATGTCTATTACAATTAATAACATCACTTATAATATAGCAACACCCTGAATTAAGAAGATTAGAAATCGCTGAACATAGTTATGCAGATAGCACGTTTGGTACATTGAAGTAGTAATAAACAAACGATAATCATTTATCCTGCTCAGGTTGCCCGTCCCGATGCGACAAGTGCTCACAGACAGGAGACATCATCACGTGTGACACCTGTCAATCAACCTACGTCATGGACAAGGACAAAGCTTGCAAGAGTAAGTACAGGACTTTGTCTACAACTGTGACTAATTGGTCGCTTGTCCTGTTTCTTATATTCACCTCAAAACATTCATATTACACGGTCAAAGTATATTTTATGTTTTTTATTGAAACACATTTGTGTGGTCAAGATGTTAGAATATATAATGTTTATACCATTCATTAAAACACAGTTGTGTGGTTAAGATGTTAGAAGAGATGTAGTTTATACCATGTAACATTATTTTACAATAAAGACAATCAGACTACAACTATGATGACAATGTGGTGTATCAGACTACAACTATGATGACAGTGTTGTGTATCAGACTACAACTATGATGACAATGTGGTGTATCAGACTACAACTATGATGACAATGTGGTGTATCAGACTACAACTATGATGACAATGTGGTGTATCAGACTACATCTATGATGACAATGTGGTGTATCAGACTACAACTATGATGACAATGTGGTGTATCAGACTACAACTATGATGACAATGTGGTGTATCAGGCTACAACTATGATGACAATGTGGTGAATCAGACTACAACTATGATGACAATGTGGTGTATCATACTGCAACAATGATGACAATGTGGTGTATCAGACTACAACTATGATGACAATGTGGTGTATCAGACTACAACTATGATGACAATATGGTGTATCGGTTCTCATAATCTATCCAGGCAAATGCGTCTATAACAATATGTTGAAATCAAACAGTTTCTTACACCACCAGTCACAGCACAGCTATTGCAGTTCCAACTGATCTTACTAGACATATGCTTAAATAATTGTATAACATCGGTAGTATGAAAAGAACGGAATTGAGGTAACACATTTTTTGGTTATTGTGTTTACTTTATCTTATCTGCTGGCTTGTTTGCAGCCTGCCCGGAGGCATTTGAACACTGCAAAAATTGCACAAACGCTGACAGTGACGGCAAACATGTTTGCACTGCTTGTGAAAATAAATACACTCTCAAGGATGACAAAACTGCTTGTCTCTGTAAGTACAAACCTGCATTCAGTATTGTGTCATTCACTTGTTAGAGAAGGTTGACACATTGAATAAAAAAATAACACAAACTTTGTATAAATAGAATCACCAATCATGTTTATTTATAAAACAGCATAAATAAAGGTTAATTAGAAATTTTCTAAACAATTTATGTGATGTTCCTGGAGCAATACATGTCTTAAAAACAGAAATGATTACATTATATAAACCTTTAAAAAATATTGTGGTTTGCAAACATAGTACTCGTTCCAAAAATAAGTTTTTTTAAATAAGGAATACACTTGCATGTGTTGGTAAATATATGTTTGGGAGAGTGCTGGTCAAGCAGGGTAACCTTATTAAAAACTGGCTTGATATGTCGTTGATGAAGTTGATTGATGAAGTCAAATGGCCAGCATCTGTTGTATTTTCTTGCAGCCTGTGAAAGTCTGGACAACTGTGGTGTTTGCAAGGACGATGTTGAGGTGTGTGACACATGCTCCAGTGGTTACACACTCAATAATGACAAGAATGAGTGTGGAGGTGAGTGAGTCAAGTAAACTCAACCTTTTTGAGGCTGTTCCACCACTCAATAATAATAATAATTTACATAATGCCTGAATCCACTTAAAATAAAATGCTCTCAGGCACTTTACGTCAGATTGCATAAATTAAATACATATTTTGTTTAAACAACATATATTGTATGTATTACAGACTGAAAATGGCAGATGTATTTAAATAAAATAATCATAGTAACATGCATGACCTTCCTTTATGCAGCACATAAAGTTGGCATATTTCTTAGAGTAAAATTTTCAGTTGTCATAACCAAAATGATTAGAGTGACCGATAACTAACAATAATAAGAAATGTTGACACTATGTTTCCTGCTGTGTTTGTTGATAACAAGACTTGCTTGTGTACCATTGGTTCTTCTTGTGCGTACAGTGATGTGCTATGAGTGCAAAGGGTCAGGATGTGACAGTCTCAGCAATGACAAGTCCTCCCTGTGTCTCATCAACTCTGGCCAGGGTTGCTGGGTGAGTAGCAACATTTACACACTACAGTATTTCAGGGATGAAACAACCATATGGCTGTGTGCACTGTATGCTATAGACTAATCTAACCAATAATATTTGTAAATTGTGTGAAAATCTGCAAGTTTTATATGACCCTGTGGTAGCACACAGGCCTAACGGAGGTGTGGCTCAACAGTTTATACACACTTGGTGTCATAAGACGTATGGTCAAATTCTGTGTGTCCACTTAGTCATACTAATGAGTACTTCATTAGAGGCATTGACAGAAATTCTGATTGAATAAGTAATAAAATCCCTGCCTTGTATCGGCGTTGGAATGAACACACTTTTAAAGGTCCCTTGTCAATTCAAGTTTTTGCTCGTCTTTTTATAGAATTATTTCAAGTGCAATCAAACCTATGTACTATCTCACCTATGGCATGATAGCTCATTTGTACAAATGTGTTGATTAGTTTTAATTAAATCATGGAACAAACTATTAAATTATTTTTCACTTGACAAAATTCGGCAAAAATGGGGCAAAAGTGGTCTGACTCTATTTGCACGTTAGCTGATCTAATGATCAAAGTCAATTCGTTTGAT
>SDWI01001902.1:8132-24276 GCA_009193005.1 Lamellibrachia luymesi
ACACACACACACACACACACACACACACTATTCAGTGATCGGATTGCACGTGATGAACACTTAAAACAGAGTTTGTTGAGACAATTTATCGCCCGGGGAACGAAACTGTTTTCGAACCTGCTTTTTCTACATTGTGGACGGTATCGTCTCTGAGTCGGAAGAAGGTCAAACTCGGTGTGCAGTGGGTGGGCGGGGTCATCGGCAACTGCGTGTGCTTTTCTGACCATCGCGCTTTCAGTCAGCTGAGATACAAGCTGTGTGGGGGGGCTATGCTCTTGGAAGTAGTTTTGCTGAGGCGGAGTTTTTCTTTGAGACAGACATAGCAGCAAAAAACATATATTACAATATGTCAACACTGACTCTCTAATACTACTGTACAACAAGAGTTGAAGTTTGGGGTCAACATGAAACGATCTCAGTTTCCTTAACAGGTACAGTCTTTGCTGGCACTTTTTGTACACACCTTGAATGTGGGGACCAAACGTTAGCTTGTTATCAAGTGTTATACCAAGATATTTAAAAGTGTTCATTACTTTCACAGCCTCACCTCCTGTGCAACAAATTGGCCGCTGGTGCGGAAATCAATGCAAACTTCATTTATCTTGCACACATTCAGTTCTAGGAAATTGTCCTTGTACCACATTGAGATCATAGAGACTGTTCTCACAGAGATGTGTTCCCCCAGCGAATGGATAAAACTATAATAGCATCCACACACCCATGCACGCATGTATGCGTACTAATTACGATTACAATATATATATATAGATGTTATTATAATTAATATTCGTTTGCTGGGGTGTAAATAATAAAATATAATATAATTTGTAAACAGGAAAAAAATAGATTACTTAATTATTAATAATTATGATTACAATATATATATATATATATATATGTATATGTTATATACAATTCGAATTACCTAGTAAATCAGATAAAGGATACGCTCACGATCTTCCCAGAATTTAATCATAACATCATAGACAGCGTAACATAAGCTTTGACATCATAAATAGCTGCCCAATCAGAGATGCAGGTGATGGACAGGCGAAAGTGAGCCTCGCAATGGAAAATTGGTTTGGAGAATGACGAATGAATGTAATTACATGTACCACTAAGGCCAACGAATGTCGCATTCATGACACGATGACAGTGTCAGGAATAACAAGATTCACGTATTCCAACGTGTGAGGCTTCTGCCGTCAAATGTCTTTCAACTCTCTCATCTTGCAACGTTTTACTGCAGAAATAAATAGCGGCATTGTTGTGTAACAATGCACGGTTTTGAACCAATCAATTAGTCGATATTCTTATGCAAAGCGGGTTTTCTTTGTTATCCAAAAGCATTTGTGTTTTTTTCTAAAATTCCACCCTCAATTGATTTAGCCCAACGTGGATGGTTGATGTCCACATATGTAGCGTTTGAATAAGTTAAGCAATATCCGTAGTCAATTTAATATAAAATAAATTCAAATCGTCGAAAGAATTGACTTTGGTCGTTAGATCTGGTAACTTACAAAGTCAATGCGGAGCCGAACCATTGAATTGGTCGGTCACGTCGGTCATATCGGTCACATCTGTCACGTCGGTCACGTCGGTGACATCGGTCACGTCGGTGACATCGGACACGTCGGTGACATCGGTCGCGTCGGTCACGTCGGTGACATCGGTCACGTCGGTCACGTCGATCACATCGGACACGTCGATCACATCGGACACGTCGGTGACATCGGTCGCGTCGGTCACGTCGGTCACATCGGTCAAGTCGGTCACGTCGGTCGCGTCGGTCACGTCGGTCACATCGGTCACGTCGATCACGTCGGTCACGTCGGTCACATCGGTCACATCGGTCACGTCGATCACGTCGGTCACGTCGGTGACATCGGTGACATCGGTCACGTCGGTGACATCGGTCACGTCGGTCACGTCGGTCACGTCGATCACGTCGATCACGTCGATCACGTCGATCACGTCGATCACGTCGGTCACGTCGGTCACGTCGATCACGTCGGTCATATCGGTCACGAGAGTAAACAACATAAACGGTGAAACACACGTCAAGGTCTATGATCACCCAAGCGCGAAGTTTGCGGGGTTTAAATTTTTATTCCAACTAATGTTTCACCAAATATCAAATAATTTAATAATTTGTCTGATGATTTCATAAAAACTACATAAAACAGTTTGCACAAACTAGCTAGCATGTCGTAGTGGATATTAGGCAGGTTTGACTTTTAGCAAAATGTATTTATATATATANAATGTATATGAATGACGAATTACGTATTATAGATTGGAATGACATATCAGAAATAAGAATGACGTAAAGAAATAGGAATGACGCACCTGTCAGGTTTCTGCGAATACGACGAGTAACTGTCACCTGAATCTGCCGAATTTCTGCTGAGGTGTCCTTCTCACGAACGCCGACGATCCGTTTATCAGAACATGATTTAACGCGCAACATCATATTTCTCTGCTGCGTGCCAATCAGAGACGGGTCTTGAGCCATACTCTGAACAGATTAATCACAGGTGCATCTTGGTGAGCAATTTGAAAAAAAATTGGCAGGTAATATAAAAAATGACAGCAAGAGTTTCTATGCTTATGTAAGGAGTAAACAGAAAGTTCAAGATAAGGTCGGACCACTGGAAAACAACAGTGAAAACATAATTTCAGATGGGTTCCAAATGGCAGAGGTCCTGAATGAGTATTTCAGCTCAGTTTTTATCACAGGAGATATCAGCTCACTTCCAGTTCCATTGACTAAATTTGAGGGCAATAAATCAGAACATTTAGGGCAGTTATTTGTAACTCCTGAAATGATAGCAACGAAAATTAAGAAGCTAAAGGAAATTGTTGATCAAATTAGTACACCACTTGCAAACTTATTTAAGACGGGTTTCAAATGGCAGAGGTCCTGAATGAGTATTTCAGCTCAGTTTGTACTCACTTCCAGTTCCATTTACTAAATTTGAGGGCAATAAATCAGAACATTTGGGGCAGTTATTTGTAACTCCTGAAATGATAGCAAAGAAAATTAAGAAGATGAAAGATAATAAATCACCTGGAGTTAATGGTGTTTATAGTGGATACGGGCACTGTGAGCACATGTGGGGTGTTTATAGTGGATACAGGCACCTTGAACACATGTTGGGTGTTTATAGTGGATACAGGCACCGTGAGCACGTTGGGTGTTTATAGTGGATACAGGCACCGTGAGCACATGTGGGGTGTTTGTAGTGGATACAGGCACTGTGAGCACATGTAGGGTGTTTATAGTGGATACAGGCACCGTTAACACATGTGGGGTGTTTATAGTGGATACAGGTACTGTGAACACATGCGTGGTGTTTATAGTGGATACAGGCACTGTGAACACATGTGGGGTGTTTATAGTGGATACAGGCACCGTGAGCACATGTGGGGTGTTTATGGTGGATACAGGCACCGTGAGCACATGTGGGGTGTTTATAGTGGATACAGGCACTGTGAGTACATGTGGGGTGTTTATAGTGGATACAGGCACTGTGAACACATGCAGGGTGTTTATAGTAGATACAGGCACTGTGAGTACATGTGTGGTGTTTATAGTGGATACAGGCACTGTGAGTACATGTGGGGTGTTTATAGTGGATACAGGCACTGTGAACACATGCGGGGCGTTTATAGTAGATACAGGCACTGTGAGCACATGTGGGGTGTTTATAGTAGATACAGGCACTGTGAACACATGTGGGGTGTTTATAGTAGATACAGGCACTGTGAACACATGCGGGGTGTTTATTGTGGATACAGGCACGTTCAATGGATCAAAGGCTTAACTTTGGACAGTACCTTAAAGATCATGTACATTTGCAGTGTCCACTTTGTAGGAAAGGTCCAACAGACGACAACTTGATTCAGTTCCAGTTAATTACAGTCAAACAGGTGAGGCATCAGCTCACTATTATTTTATTTTTATGTGACGCATCTATCCACCATGTGGGAATTAGCGCTATATATCGTATTATTCCCTACAGACGCGCAGTGCGTGAGTGAGAAGGCTTGGGTGGGCGTCTATTAGTTCTCAAATGTGGCCTGAATCACGATCTGCCGCTATGGGTGAAATCAGCATCTAAATCAAACTGGTAGCTAATCCTCAGTGTGGCGCCACTGTGAACTATGCAAAGAATGCGGGGCGCTTCTAGGGAATGACTCGGGAACCATGTCGTTGATCACCAATTTATTTCATAACTAGCGCTTTATTTTATGTGATGTATTATGTCCAATCAACATGTGCTTCGAATTGTTTTGATGGTGCTAAATAAACTTAATGTAAGCCTACAATGAGGTGTTGCGTTGTTTGTCTTGCACTTAGCAAAGATGCAGTTTCAGTGCATCTACCAAACCAAACGAAACTCGATCGACAAACTACAAAAACGCATGAGATAGACACTGAAAAAGTACATTCGTTCGCGGTGTTTGTAAGTCAGCCGGCCACCACTCGATTCTTTGAGCATCATTAAATAGACAATTCAAACTCACACACTTTGCTGACGGCGATTGAGCGATAAAATAAATAAAAGCTAGTCCTAGTACTTCCACAGACATCTGGCGAAAGCCGCCCGTAGTGATAATAATGTGGTGCCACGTTGCAGCTAAAAACACACACTATGAATTATTTCTAAAGAGTCTGGAAGATGACGCCAGCCGCAGCAGTACTGCTGTCATTTGCGTTTAGCGTGCCTTTGCTCCTGAAAATCTGTGTTTTTCGCATGGTTTCACTTCTCAAAAAGGGGGGTGTGCGTCTATTAAATAGTGTGCTACTATTGGGAATTATACGGTAAATGACACAATGTTGCATGGTTATTTTTATTTGAATTGAACCCTTCTACTATAGTTTATATTTCCATAGCGAACTTATAACACCTTCACCTGACAACTAATTTGTCTGAAAAACGTAAGATATCTCCATTTATGGAGACTGCTGAATCAGAACAGAAGACCATCAGTGACTACAGATCCCGCAATTTACCAAACCAACTCCACCTGAAAAGCTGCATTGAGCAGGAAAAGATCACGAACCAAAATCGCTATCAAAAGCAACCGACGGTGACTTAAACTTCAAACGAACGTCTTCCACACCCACGTTGCCACACAGGGATAGCGATATATATGCAACCAAAGTATATGCAACCAAAATTAATGACATTAAACAGCAGGTGAGCGAAAGGCCAATGACGAGAAAGACGCTCACGTTCAAAATTCTGGAATCCAGGATTGACGATCTCAAACAGAACTCGCGGATCAATGACATCATCATCTCCGGCCTCGAGACGAAACACCAATCCTACGCTCGAGCCACATCCAACAACACGACCATCGAAACCGACACAGACGCACCATTCCACTAGAAGACAAAGTGGTGAACTTTCTATTGACAAAACATCAACTTCGACTGAAACAACATCTCTGCATGCCACAAGCTCGGCAGCAATAACAAGACATCAACGACCAACCGCACACCCCCTCGTATCATCTGTTTCATCAACAGGAAGGCAAAGATCAACCTCCTGAAAATGGGGAAACAACTTCGTGGCACAAACGTTTTCCTCAATGAACACATAACTGCTAAAGCAGGCAGAACTCACCATGACAGCCAGGTTGCTGCACAAGCAAGGTAAGGTCCAGTCTACCTGGACCAGAACTCACCAAGACAGCCAGGTTGCTGCACAAGCAAGGTAAGGTCCAATATACCTGGACCAGAACTCACCAAGACAGCCAGGTTGCTGCACAAGCAAGATAAGGTCCAGTCTACCTGGACCAGAACTCACCAAGACAGCCAGGTTGGTGCACAAGCAAGGTAAGGTCCAGTCTACCTGGACCAGAACTCGCCAAGACAGCCAGGTTGGTGCTCAAGCAAGGTAAGGTCCAGTCTACCTGGACCAGAACTCACCAAGAAAGCCAGGTTGCTGCACAAGCAAGGTAAGGTCCAGTCTACCAGGACCAGAACTCACCAAGACAGCCAGGTTGCTGCACAAGCACGGTAAGGTCCAGTCTACCTGGACCAGAACTCACCAAGACACCCAGGTTGCTGCACAAGCAAGGTAAGGTCCAGTCTACCTGGACCAGGAGCTGTAAGGTTTTTGTTAATTAAAACCGCACAAGACTTCTGTGACTTTAACTGAACTGAACCTAATGCCTTTGACTTCAACTTGGGACTTTCCTACGACTGTGACTATGTCTAGGAGTGATGTTGTGTCATCTCTGTAGTAATATTGGACACTGCATATTTTGTACTACTGTTAATGTTATAATTCTGGTCACTGATCATCACAGTATACATTCATTTGTGTGGATCACTTATTGTTTCTATTATCTACCGTTTAAATGGCCAATACCCTGAAAAACTTGACTCATCTAGTTTGTAATCAAATGTCAAAAAAGTTACTTGGTAAAATGTAAACTATGTCAATGTCTTTTTCATAAAACTAAATTAGGCGACGGTTTTTTTTTTTTCGGTTTACGGATCCGCCGACCACATTTTGGTGAATAAAAAAAGAGGTTTATTGTTTTTTATTATTAATGTCCCGCCGACATTCTCACGTGACTTTTTTTTACAAATAATCTATTATAATAATAATCTATAAAAATCAAATATGTCTGAAAAACAAAATGTTCAAAAAAATCGAATGGCAGAGAAGCATTGCGACACCGAAAATATATTCACCACGCCGGGGAACGCCTTTCACGGTAGCGTTGTACCGCATTACTGCGCAGACAACTCATTGTTCTCCGACTGTTTATACACAATACAAATGATCAGTCTCGTGCAAAATTGGTGTGAATAATGTTCTGTAAGAGAAATGATTTTCATAGTCATGAAAGTTTCAAAACGAAATATAGACAGACTATTTCCAGGCGTAGCCGTAGGCCTCGGGCTATGGTCAAGCTGTAACGTGTTGCCAACTTGTTGCTACGATGTTCGAACCAGCTATATTCGTTCGTCGTTAAAGCGGAACATATCGTCTGGTTACTGTGATTCCAGTACACATCAGTATTATATCTAACTATGTAACTAAATCATGTCCTTAAACCAGCAAATGTCAGCGGTAACGTAGTTTATTGTGCCTTTGACGCTAATGGAAATGGCAACGTATATGTGACCTGGTGACCCCGCCGGATTGCGGCGGCAAATTAAGGGGACATGTCAATATTACAAATGGCCATATTTTGTCAACAATACGTAAAACGCCAGTGAAAAACTGTAAATTTCGACACAAAACAAACATTTGTTGAGATTGCGTTTTTATTAATAACCAGGATAAGATACTTAATTTCTTATTTTAGAAAAACTACAATACTTACGATGTTGCAATTTGGAGTTTGAACGCCTCTTACATGTAGGCAACATAATACGATATCGAATTACGATTGGTGAAGGGTTTGTATCAAAAATACACTGCCACTTTAAGCTGTCATTCAACTTGCTTAATTCATTCACTGCGGTGTAGCAGACGTAATTCGTTTATGTTAACCAAAATATATCTTAAAGTTATCAGTGACACTGTCATACTTATGTGTGTCATTCATTTCTTTGGGGATTTTCTCAAAACAAAATAATTTCGCATTTTGGGGCTATTTTTTACATTTACAAAAATGTAAAAAAAATCTTGTAACATAACCGAATCAATGAAAAACTGCAAATTTTATTAACCTGGAATATTAAGTACTATGTACTGAGTACAATCTACAGTCTGTGAAGAAATTGTTAATTTATCTTAAAAACGTCTACTGAAACTAATCAATTCAAGACAAGCATATAATATCTGCCCCAGCTACCTTAAACACTATTGTAATAATCCATACAAAAACTTAAAAAAACTGGCCTTGATTAACCCTTTCCCCTTCATCTCTCGTCTCTTTTTCACCCGTCCTGTGTTTGTCATGAAAGTTAAAAAAAATGTTTACCCTCCTCCGATGTTAGATATGACTGTAAAAATCTGTAAACCTAAAAATAAAAAACTATGGCCTTAACTCAACATCTGATGTTTTTCCTTTTCGTAATGTCAGTGATGATGAATGTATATTTGAAAATTCTCCAACCGAAGGAAATTATGACATTTATAAATTATGAATGGATAGATGATCCGTTGATGGTGTCGCCAACACACAACCGGAGGAGACTGAAAGGGTGATGGTGTCGCCATCACACAACCAGAGGAGACTGAAAGGGTGACGGTGTCGCCATCACACAACCAGAGGAGACTGAAAGGGTGATGGTGTCGCCATCACACAGAGCAGCACCAAACACTTCCTTGATTTGATGTACAGTTTGGGTCTTTACCCTTTAATTGATAAACCAATGAGAAAAACAGAGTTCAGCCGCACTAACTGACAACATATTCACTAATGAACTGCAGCACAACCTTACTTGTGGTATTTTATTCAATGGTGTTAGTGACCATTTACCAGTTTTTGCACTATGTGAGTATCATATAAATAGAAATGTCATAAAAGAATTATATATTAGAATGATAAATGAAGACAACTTAGCTTCATTTTCTAATGAATTAAGTGTATAAACCTGTCATATTGTTCTAAACACAAATGATGTTAATCATGCTTACGACAAATTCTTAAACATATTTATTAATACGTTTAACAAACCACTGCCCGGTAAAAGTAGTTTTGAGAAACCGTTGCATTAACAATACACCTTGGTTCACCAAAGGTTTAAAAAGTGCTTGTGTCAATATACAAAGCATTTATTATATCCAGGTTTGCTGAAGCTGAACATAACTATAAAACTTACAAAAACAAATAAAAATTTAACAACTACATTAAGATTCACTGAAAAAGCCCACTACAGCACATTGTTAGAGAAACAGAGAAATAATGCCAAGTGTGAAGAAAACTTGGAAAATATTAAACAGTGTAATTAACAAAGAGTTTAACACACCAACATATCCTGAATATTTTATGAAAAATAACAAATCCATTTCAGACAAGGATATAGCAAATGGATTTAATAATTTCTTTACAAATGTTGGCCCAAATCTAGCAACGAATATTTCATTACCTGAAAAGGATGTGTGTATATTTATGATTATTTGGGAAAAGGACTGGAAAGCAGTGTTTCTAAGTCCAGTTGATGACCAAGAAATTATTAGAACTGTTCAACATTTCAAAAATAAAATGTCAAGAGATAGTAGTGACATTAACATGAGTATGATAAAAATATTATTACTCAAATTGTAAAGCCATTTAGTCACATTTGCAATGTATCCTTTCAAACGGGAGTATTTCCTAGCAAAATGAAAATTGCCAAAGTTGTTCCACTTTTTTAGTCTGGTGAAAAGGGTGTGTTTACAAATAACATACCTATCTCATTGTTACCGCAATTCTCAAACATTCTAAACAAATTATACAATGATAGGCTGGACACTTAAACAAGTATGACATACTTAGTCCAAGACATTAATTATGGCTTTAGATCTAATATGTCAATTTCCCTTGCTCTTCTGGAATTGGTTGAAGAAATTACAAGCACAATAAATAATAAAAAAGTATGCTATTGGCATATTTGTTGACCTAAAGAAAGCATTTGACACTGCTGATCATGATAATGATATTTCTATGGCATACGTGGTAACGCACAAAAATTAATTGTGAGTTATTTAGAAAATAGAAAACAATTTGTTCAGTATAAAAATTGTGACTGAGGCACTCAATGTATGTTGTGGTGTTCCACAAGGTTCCATTTCAGGACCAAAGCTATTTATCTTGTACATAAACGACATTTGTAATGTTTGGAAAGTTGCTAAGTTTATTTTATTTGCTGATGACATAAACTTGTTTTGTTGTGATTGTGATTTAGATGAACTGATCCGGAAGACAAATGCTGAGTTAGATAAGCTTCTTGCATGGTTTGCCAATAGGTTATCACTTAATGTCACAAAGACAAATTACATGATGTTTGGAAATCGCAAATTGAATACATGTATCTCTATAAAGATAAACGTGCAGGAAATTAACAGAGTTGAAGTCGTTAAATTTTTAGGTATTTTGATTGATGACAAGTTCACATGAAAAAAATTACATTTGCTTAGTGAAATCGAAACTACCAGTGTGCAATTATATACAGAGCTAGTTTCTTGATTGACAGAAGTGGCATGTCTATAGCATATCATTCACTCTTTCTGCCTTACATTATGTACTGAGCTGAACCAGGCCTTTATGCAGCGACCCGTCCACAAGTCACTTGGACGGGTAAAGTTCGTTATGGAATGCCCGTCCTACTATGTTTATATGACGGGCTGTAGGACGGGCGTCATCATAGGAATAGTATGTTTCGTATCAGGGAAGAACAAACCCACCTGGTAGTTTGAATTCTATGTAGCGTCGTTACTTATCTTCCTTGCCGCTTGCGGGCGTTGCTCACAGCGAACAGTCAGCCAATGCTGTCATAGCATTTTACAATCCGAACCCGACTTCCAATCAAATCTATGCTTTTTTTGCGCATGCATGTTGCTCAGCGAATGAGGATCATAATTTACGAATGAGCACTCCACTGGTCTACGTGTGTGTGGTCTTGTTTTGCTGGTAGAGGGAGAAACGCAATGCATGAATGCCCCGACTGTCAGTCAGTAAACAACACGCGTGATCACTCGGGGATCACTCTTCAATGTTATTAATATAAACTACTTACGCATATTTTATATGTATTGACTATGTATAATTCCAGGGAAATTAGGTCTCTGAAAGGGATATGATTTCAAGGAATAAAATCCCCCCAAAAATGGCTCTTTCACCGGTGTACTAAAATAATATAGTGTCAGTATAGTTTGTGTGAGTGATCCCCCGGGGATAACTATAATGGAATACGAGGCTACATTCATAATGAGGCTACATTACTACTACGGTTAGCGGTAAACATTATCAATTATCGTTCAAGTAGTCAAAGAATGAATGCAATAACACATTTTCAGAACCGCTGCTTCGACACTGACGACTATTACATTGACGACGCCTCTGGCTACAGTATTTACAGTTTCGGCCATTGTGCATCCTGACAGCACCTGGACCAACTGATCCACATCAGCTCTGACAAAATCCCAGCCAGACTTTGGTGCTGCTGCAGATATGTTTCTTGCCGATTAATGGCGCCTGTAAATTTCCTTGAATGATGTATGCTGCATTTACAGTTTTACGTATGACTTATTTCGGTGCACAGTTGTACTCAGGGCTTCACATTTGAAAACAATATGCCAAATTAATTTAGGCGAGCGATTTGTTAGTTGTTGTTTTTTTACCGTGTGGTGGTGCCACCATTTCCCATTCAGATTCTGTCGTTGTCGCCATGAAAGTTTAATTGGTGCTTGTCGGTGCCGACTTTTGTAAAAAATAAATGTTTACTTTAGTAAACCCCATACATTGCAATTGGTGAAACGGTTTTTAATTGCAACATGTCACCGATTACCATAGGCGTAGCCTAGGCAAGGCCAGTGGCAGTGACGTACTGGGGTCTGTGCCCAGGCCGTGGCCACAACACAGTACTGGTCTCGTGTGCGACTTCGCTTAGGCGGTTTGAAAATTGCAACTGAGATTCACAAATATGCCACGTATAAGAATTAGATGTACAGTCATAACTCATAAATGCAGCTTTAGTATGCAACACCAATATCAACTGGGGTGAAATGGCATGCTTCCATTGCATCATAATGCCAAACGCACAACTCAAACTCGGTGCACAAAAATACGAATTTGTCATCCGCACATGAAACAGTGAATCAATGTTAAGTGGTACCGGAGATGTGCATTGTGAATTTATTTGTTCAGAGCGGTTGAAAGACGAAGTGGAACAATTCCTAAAATTATCATTTTTAATGTCTAATCAATTTTTACACTCCGTGTCAACTCATATACATTTTCGGTAGTTCAGATCCAGGTTATTATTTTCGATTCTCATTACAGCGTAGTCGGTCAATCAGATCATAGCGAAATATCGTTGATCCCTTAACTGTACATGTATACATGTATTTTATTCAGTTCGACATACAACAGTATGTGACATTTAAACATAATACACATCGACGTTAGTCCACTCATTTGATAACGAATATTGAAGCCCGAACACTACGTTGTAAAGAGGTTAGACTTTCCTAGTGAATCTAATACTCAAGAAACTACTTGTCAAGACGAACACTTGCAGGCAGCGAGCGATTTTAACAATTGACGCGAGCGATAAATTGCTCCCTAGGTTATTGATTTGCGCGAGCGAGAGCGATCGCTTGCCTCAAATATGAAGCACTGTGTATTGTTTATCAGTTTAAATGCAATGCAACATTAATTGTTAATGTAAATTGATATTTGTTTGATAATACGCATGTTTAACTGATTATTTTACAAGTATTATTTTGCCATGATTCAATCAGCCAACAGGTCACTTATTTTGTTGTACGGTTGAACATTTTCTCAGTATTTTGTTGATGCAATGTTACACTATAAATTGTTAATGCAAATTTATATTTATTAAATGTTCTGCTTTGATTACTTTACATTTATTATTCTGTCATTATTCAATCAGTAAGTACGACAGCCAACAGGTCATTTATTTTCTTGTTTCTTTACTATTTTTTTTACACATTTTACTTGTGCTATTAGCCAGTGCCAGTGGTTGAGAGTATTTTACTTGTGCTATTAGCCAGTGCCAGTGGTTTAGAGTATTTTACTTGTGCTATTAGCCTGTGCCAGTGGTTTAGAGTATTTTACTTGTGCTATCAGCCAGTGCCAGTGGTTTAGAGTATTTTACTTGTGCTATTAGCCAGTGCCAGTGGTTGAGAGTATTTTACTTGTGCTATTAGCCAGTGCCAATGGTTTAGAGTATTTTACTTGTGCTATTAGCCAGTGACAGTGGTTGAGAGTATTTTACTTGTGCTATCAGCCAGTGCCAGTGGTTTAGAGTATTTTACTTGTGCTATTAGCCAGTGCCACTGGTTGAGAGAATTTTACTTGTGCTATTAGCCAGTGCCAGGGGTTAAGAGTATTTTTTTAGTATTCATTTTAGCTAATGCATTTCTTCTTTTTATTTGTACTACTCACTAGAGTCACTACATGTGATAATGTTTTCAATTATTATGTAGCTGTCTGGCATGAGCAATTCAACATGTATTTTCTGGATAATTACCTAAAGCACTGTTTCGTTTTTATACATCATTTGTTTTGCATCAGTACTTCGCTTGCTAGGAGTGAAACATGTGTGCATAATTAATTACTTTTTACATATGTGATCTGCTCCACCAAAATCAGGAATAAGTCGGCTAGTCCACTTCGAAGTGTGCGAAGGGTGATTTTGGCTGCGATGGCAGATTTTCAGGATGTGATGTTTTTAATTAGCCTAACTATCCTAGATTGCTGTCATCCTATTCTAATGTCATAAAATGATTGACAACTTTGAAAAAATATGATGTTTCGAAGAGCTATGAATATCTTAATGAACAAACACAAAGGAAACTTCGCTCAATTCAGATGTATTGTATCCACTGCACATCGCGTCCACCCCCACCATATTGGTATTGTTGGAAAGCTGATCTATTATGGGATGCATTTACTAGGGCAAAATCAGACACATGTTCATATATAACCAAATTATACATTAAACCAAAATATTATGCCCTAACTTTGAAACCCCGAATTAAATTCCCACTCAAAATCAAATTCAAATCAGACATTCTTACACATCTGTACCTCAGTGGACTGATCGCACTCTCAGGCGACCTCCACCCAAACCCTGGCCCATATGGGCGCCCAATTTGTCGTTGTGGAAGTTGTCATCAACCTGTCAGAAACCGAGACAAGGCCATCCATCCTCTGCGAAGAATGTAATCAGTGGCACCACATACATTGTATTGGTATATCCCCATCATTCTACAACTCCTTGATTAACCAAAGTGCCTTCTGGTTCTGCGACCATTGTGGAATTCCAAATGTTACCACTTCTCCATCTAGAAATGAGCAATCCAATTCTACCAACACCTGGTCTGACAGCCCTATGCTTAGTACCCCAACACTCCATACATCACAAAATGCAGGCTTAATTTTCGCCCCAAACCCCCAAAACACCTCAACCCCCGAATGTCACAAGAAAACCCAAGGAAACACACTTAAAGGAATTTTTATAAACACCAACAGTGTTAAGAGCATAGAAAAAGCAACCCAACTAAAGGCAACTATTCAATATAATAACCCAGACATCATATTTCTAGTTGAAACTAAATTAGATGCAAACTATGCTACATACTTTTTCCTACCACCCAACTATGAGGCCATCAGAAAGGACAGGAATGTCCATGGCGGTGGAGTCCTTATAGCCTTCCGTGACAACATTGTAGCTGAACCCCTCCAAAAATTAAACTAAAATTGTGAAATAGTTTGGAAAAAAATTCACTTTGCAAGAAACAAATGCATATACTTTGCATCTTATTATCGACCCCCAAATGACCACCTCCAATTCCTTGAATCTCTCCATGACTCCCTAACTAAACTATATAGATCACAAAATACTCCCCCTAATGTAGTCATAGCTGGAGATTTTAACCTTCCTGATATCAACTGGACAAATCACTAGACCACTAATAACAGCACTGCTAGCAAGCATAACAAACTACTAGAAATAACTAACGACTTTGGGCTGCAAAACATGGTAAACGACACCACATGTATCACTTCTGGTAACATTCTTGACCTCATACTCACCTCAAATCCCTCCATTATCATCAACACCCATACCACTCCTGGTATGAGCAATCATGAATCCGTGACCTTCAATGTCAACTTAAACCCAGTTCTCAACAAGAAACCCCCCTCCACAAAGCTTATAATTACAAATAAGCAGACTGGGACAAACTCAAAGATGACATAGACAAACTAAATCGTGAGTACTTCGACATGGACCCCAACTCACAGGACATAGACATAAACTGGACCTTCTTCTGCGAACGTCTGACTACCTTAACCATTTCAGTACGACAGGCTGGTATACCGGCCTCGCGGTGTGTGACGCTACAGTACGACAGGTCGGTATATGGTTGTCATGGCGAATGAATTAGCTATTCGGTAGCGGCAATCGTTTATTATCGCTCAATATCATTTTACGGAGATTTTTGCGGTTTTTAATGATGGATTATCAAAATCTGCTATGGCCGCAATGGCGGACGGCATTACTTTAACTGACGATTTACCGCTGTATGTTTTGGACGGATTATTTGATAGTTTTAGCGATCGAAACAACAATGATGTTGGCGAACTTAGCGACCGAGCCGGAGGCAAAACGGATACTGACAGCGGTAGTATTTTCGATGGCTACTCGGACGTCAGTGATGATGAATGTGATGGTGTAAACGCTGGGGATGAGCTGCGCACTGTACTATCAATGGATGATGCGTAGTTTCCTTTTTGTTAGATGAAAAAGGTGTCTGTGAATCCGTCAACGTGCAAAGTTTGATTGGAATCGGTCCAGTAGCGATGAATGTGTTAGCAAACATACAAATGAACACTTCTGTCATATATTTTTAAAATACAGATAAATAACTTGTTTTTCACATTCTCACACTCCACAAAATGTACTTTATATTGTATTTTATATCATAGTCCACTCCCGTAGCATGAGCAAAATGAGTAGTTTACAGTAAATATGTACATTGGCATACAACTGCATTCAGCAACTGCAAAAACGTTGAAATCGTGGTGGCCATCTTGGATTGCTGGTTACCATGAAGACGAAATGTAAAATCATATGGCTCATTTTACTCGCTGATTATCGTACTTTCAGAATGTGTATGATATTCCTAATCATAAAATGCATTTTTTTTGCTGAAATCTTGACTTGAAGTGATGCAGTCGATTTTCTTGCTTATGCACTGGAAATGCAGTATTCAATGGTCACAGCAGAGCAGGGCTGTAGTACTGAAATAGTTAATTAACAATAACATACCTAGACAATACACCAAAGCTAAAACCCACCTCCCCTGGATAACACGTGAACTAATTAGAATGCAGAGAAGACGTAACAAAAGCCACAAAAAGGCAAAGCAAACTGGACTAAACAGTGACTGGGAAAAATTTTAGGAACTCCGAAAGCAAGCTACTAAAGCATTAG